>CM032335.1:787633-990133 GCA_019022515.1 Quercus aquifolioides | reverse complement strand
TTGTGAAGGAAAATGTACGAATGAGTTTTCTCCTAACCATTTTATTTCCTATTATTTAAAATTTCAAACAAAGAGGAAGTGAAATGAATATTTTCGGAAAATTTTCCATATCATGCCTTTCCTTTATTTAATAAATATATAACATCACATGCACCTATATCCCAAAATAGAAAAAGAATTATATATATATATATATATGTATGTATGTATTTATGTATGTATAAGCAAAACAAAAATACAAAGTTCTAAAACAATCATGTTTAAGTTTAGCAAAAAATTCATGAGAGAAGATTTGAAGCTTACCTGGTGCAAGATAGCCATATGTGCCTGCGATTGTTGTCCAGTTAGATGAATCAGGCTTCAAGAACTTTGCAGTGCCAAAATCAGAGACACAGGCTTCTAGGTTAGAGCTCAACAAAATATTCTTGCTCGAGATGTCTCGGTGAATTATAGGTGGAACACAATCATGATGCATATAAGATAAAGCATAGGCCACACCTTTAACGATTCGTACCCTAGTTTCCCAATTTAGCTCCTTTGCTTCTTTGCCGCTTAACATATCTGCTAAGTTTCCTCTTTCCATGAATTCATATATAAAAAACATGTGCTCTTCATTGAAACAAAAGCCAAGGAGCTTTACAATATTCCTATGTCTTATTTCTGTCAGAGCTGCTAACTCGTTGGTAAAACTTTTTATATTCTCAGCTCCTACGCCTTCAGCATGAGAACTCAGCTTCTTCACTGCTAATACTTGACTGCCTGGAATTTCAACTTTGTAAACTTTTGCAGATGATCCCACCCCAACACAGTACATTTCATCAAAGTTTTTTGAAGCTTCAAGTATGTCTTTATACACGGCCTTCCCATTAAAGTACCATAGTGAGAATGGACTTTCAGTCCTTGATGTGTTTTCAGCTTTCAACATGTTTCTTGAGGACTTCTTTTGGAGAAATATAAAAATCCCAACAAATACAAATGAAACTAACAATGCACCAACTAAAGAAGCAACAATGACTATTACAATTTTTCTTTTCTCTTTTCCACCACCCTTCTTTATTATTGAGGCATTACATGGACGCAAACCTTGGATTTCACCACACAGGTCTTTGTTGTTACTGAAAGCCTCCAATGTAGATGACCGAAAGATTTTGCTCTCAGGAAGAGGACCCTCTAAGTTGTTGTTTGACAGGTTGATGCTTGTCAAGCTCATCATGTTACTTAGTGAAGTGGGGATTGAGCCATTGAGGTTGTTGTGTGAGAGATTGAAGTTTGCTAAATTTTTAAGGCTCCCAAGCTGGGGTGGTATCTCTCCAGACAGTGAATTGAAACTCAAATCTAGTACATCTTGTAATGCCTCAAGACTACCAATTTGATAGGGAATCATGCCATTCAAGTAATTATTGCTCAAAGATAAACTTTGTAGCTTCCAGCAGTCCCCTATTTGAAGTGGAATTGGCCCATTTAGCATGTTCATTGAAAGGTCTAAAGATACCAAGTTGGAGAGTCCTCCAATTCCCACTGGTACCTTACCTGAAAGCTTGTTGTCATTCAGGAATAGGGAGTACAATTGGGATAACTTTCCAATTTCTGCTGGTATGTCACCTGACAATTGATTGGAAGAAAGGTCAATGTATCCCATTTTGTTCAATTGAACAATCTCATTGGGGATTTCACCGCTAATCATATTCCCCGCAAGTCTCAAAACAGTCAAGTTTTGGCATTCACCCCAGTTTGGTGAGAGTTTACCTCTCAACCTGTTGTAACTCAAATCAATATAAGTAAGATTTGGGTGCACCCCAAAATCTTGGTCTATATATCCTGTTAGTTGGTTATGTTCAAGCCGAACCCTTTTCAAGGTTCGGCAGTTTTTAAGACTAACAGGGATGGGACCAATGAAATTGTTCAAGGCTGCACTAAAATTAGCAAGTTTTCCTCCTTTACACACTTGTTGGGGCAAGTGGCCAGTGAAGTTATTCCTGGCCAAGTGTAGAGTAACTAAGGACGAAAGGTTTCCTATTTCTTCTGGTACAGAACCAGATAACTGGTTAAACAACAGGTACACCTCTGTTAGTTTTAAAGTCCCAATGTTGGCTGGAATCTGTCCTGAAAGTTGATTATCAGCAAGACGAATGATGGTTAAGTCACTCAAATTTCCCAAAGATGAAGGGATCGGACCAAAAAAGTAATTCCCATCAAGAGCCAGTAGAACCAGGTGTTTCGAATTGCCTATTTCTTCAGGAATTCTGCCAACAAGCTCATTAGATTGGAGGAGAAAATTTTTTAGACTAAGGAGTCCGGTTTTAGACTTACCCGTTCCATCAGGGAACAAACGGCTATCTAGTTTTCCTGTAATATTGTTTTGGGAAACATCAAGCTCATAAACTTGAGTGAGATTAGCAAGGGAAAGAGGGAGTGACCCATTGAAGGAATTAATGGAAAGGTCAAGATATTGGACTTTAGAAATCAGGCCAATGTTCATTGGTATGGTGCCATTGAGTTTGTTAGATCTAAGATCAAGGCGAAGAAGGTTTGGAAAGGAAAGAAAATCAAAGTTTTCGAGGGTACCTTTCAATCCAGAGTAAGCAAGGTTTATTTCAGCAACACTCCCTTCATCATTGCAAGCTATTCCATGCCATATGCATGGACTTGCAGCAGTTGAATTGATTTGTTCTACCCATGAGTTCAGAATTGGTTGGCCAGCTGGGAGGCTTTTTTTCCATTTGAGTAGAGCCTCTGTTTCTGCCTTTAGATTAGCCTTGCAGGAGGATAGCAAAACAAACCAGCAAGCAACTAAGAGTGCAAGTGTAACATGTTTTGATTGCTTTCCTTGGCAAGCCATAGCTCAGAAGTCAGAACCCTTTAACTGTTTGTTTCGTTTGCTAAGGATACATATGGGCTTCTGTAAATCAACTTCATTATTTATCTCACATGCACTTGGATAAGGTATCTTTAGTGTGTACACATTGTCTCCAGATTTTGAAATACCAACTGACAAAATTTGATTTCAAATTGGTTTGAAGTTATCTTTATTAACATATAGCGATTTATATAACTATCAATGTGTATAATTTAAATAAGCCTCTTGAACTCATTAAAAGAGTTATATAACTATGCAAAGTTGTGATTTACAACTATGTGTTTTGTTGGCTTTTATTCCGTGCCAAATTTGATTGTAATTACTATCAATTGTTTATACCCTGTATTTGTTGTGGGAATTGATGTAAGGGGTGTGTGATAGAGAGTGTGTGAAGACTCAAGCAATTTGGAAGCTGATGGAATCTCGCGGGTATGTCGCGACTAAGCTTCCCGCGAAGTGAAGCATGTGCCTTGCACATGCTGGAATGCGAAGAGTCAGAACAGGTGGAGATAGCTATCTCTCGCGAGTATCTCGCGGGTAAGGCCTTCCTGCGAGACACCCGCGAGACATGCTGTTCTGCCAGCCTGTACTGATTGACTCACACATTTTGCACCTATCCTATATAAACCCCCATTACCCACAAATGTTGAGGAATGCTTCAGAGAGAAAACCCTAGCCAAACACATTTGCAATTAGAGATTGTCATCCCCACCTTTCTCTATACACTTGCTTGTGGTATCTCCTCAACCCTTCCCTCTCCATTTCCACACCATTGAGAGGTTGATAGCCCAAACACTTACCACACCTTTTGAGAGTGTTGAGTGACATTTTGGTGCTGCTGGGAAGTATTGGAAGAAGCCTGGAATGGCAGATGCAACATGGAGCTTGTTGCGGGATCCGGGGTGCTAGACAAGACACGGTTCCGAGAAGCCTTGTTGGAGTAGGAGCTTGGAGGGCTTAGGTACATCGGGTAGATTAGGCTTGGAGGGTCTCTTGCTTACTCATGTATCCCAACTGATTGTCTAGTGGATCGATTTCCGCTTGGAGGGCGGCGGAGAGGTTTTTCGCCGAGTTCTTCGGTTTCCTCTTTGAAAACACGTCTTGGTGTTTTTTGTGTTTGCATCTCTCTTCCCTACTCTTTTATATTCCATTATACTGCTGTGTTGTTTAGTTTATGGATTAGAGTAGTTTATTTGTTCATCCGCTCGCTTTTACACTATTCCGCACTTTGTATTAAAGTTGTGTAAAATCTATCGAGCCGTAATTTTAATCGGGGGTCTAAACAACTCTTGTGTTTTCAACACGTTTTCGAGCTTTCAATTGGTATTAGAGCGGGTACACTTGTTTGGTTTAAATACCTTAGTGTGATCCTTGACCCTATTTGAGATGGACCGGTCTCAATCGCTTAATGTTCCACCATTTTTTGATGGGAACAACTACGCATTCTGGAAAGTCAGAATGAGAGCATTTTTATGCTCCATAGAAGATACCGTTTGGGATGCGGTAGAGCTAGGATGCACTAAGCCGGAGGCTCCTAAGGCTAATTGGGATAAGGCAGCTCTTGCAGCAGCCAATGCTAATAGTAAAGCTTTAAACGCTATTTTTTTGTGCTGTGTCTCCTGATGAATTCCACAGGATCTCTCATATGACATTTGCCAAAGAAGCTTGGGAGATTTTGGAGATCACTTATGAGGGTACAAAGAAAGTTAAGGACACAAAACTTCAGATGCTTACCACCAAATTTGAAGAGCTCAAGATGGGTGATGATGAACCGTTTGATTCATTCTATGGGAAGCTCAATGAAATTGTGATTGCTAAACTCAATCTTGGAGAGAAGATTGATGATGCTAAGGTGGTGAGAAAAATATTGAGGTCCTTGCCTGAAAGTTTTAGAGCAAAAGTTACAGCCATAGAAGAAAGCAAGGATTCGGATGAGATTAAAATTCAAGAATTAGTTGGGCCTCTCCAAACATATCAAATGGGACTGCCTTCCCATAAGATGAGTAAATCACTTGCTCTTAAAACCATCACCGAAAGGATGGATGATTCCTCCGAAGAAGATGGGGTGGAGAAGGAAGTAGCATTTCTTGCGAAAAACTTCCGCAAATTTCTGAAGATGAAGAACAGTGGGAAACCATTCAACAGAGGAAAATTTTCATCTTCAAAAGGTGATAGGAAAGAGTTTACAAGAAAAGAAGGGAGGGAGTTCCAACCTTCTTCAGAAATTATATGTTATGAGTGCAATGGCCATGGACATCTAAAGAAGGAGTGTCCAAATTTTCTGAGGGGAAAAGGCAAAGCTTATGCCACGACACTCAGTGATTCAGACTCCTCTGATTCTGACTCGGAAGAGAGCTGTGACGAAGAGGGAAACTACTCCGCATTCATGACCATTGCTCATGTGGAGTCATCGGATGATTTGGGTGCACTTGTGAAGGAGCTTGGTGAGCATTCTGATTCAGAGTCTATTGGGAATGTGGAAGAATCAGATGCTGAAGAAGAAGAAGAGAATACAGCTAATCTTCAAGAAAATTACTCTTTACTACTTGAAAAGTCTGGGGAGTATACCAGAATAGCCAAGGCAGCTGTAAGGAAAATGAAGAAAGCTGAGGAAGATTACAGAAGTCTCTTGGTCAGATATAAAGAGGCTAAGTGTGAGATTGAGACACTAAATGGCGAGTTGTCTGAAGCCTATACGAAGGTGAGGTTTCTTGAGCAAGAGGTAGTGCAAGCTCATGCCAAGATAGAGAGAGTCTCCTCCCAGAAGTTAGATGATGTTATCTCATCTCAAAAACCTTCTTCAGACAAGTCCGGGTTGGGATACACCGGAGGAAGCAGCTCATCAGCCAAAGCTACCAAAGAAGTGAAATTTGTGAAGGCCATAGAGCCTATTGTAGAAGAAACCATCCCTGAGAATGTTAAGGCTGAGAAGAAGAATGTGAGTGAGCAACGGATGGTGAATAAGCCCCGAAATCAATCTATGGGCAGACATGAAACCAGAGGAAGATCTCTCCCAAGATCACAACGGGGTCCTAGAACGGACTATGTGTGTCACTACTGCGGAATGCAAGGACATACCAGACCCAACTGTCAAAAGCTGAGATCAAACAACAATTCAAGCGCACCTCGGTCACGAGGAAGGAGAAATGACATGAGGTCTTGGGGTGGTGAACAACCGAGAAGTCAAAATCGTGATCCTGGTATGATGGACGTGATGAAAATGATTGGTGCCTTCACCACTTGCTTGGAGAGTTTCACCAGAAGGTTTGTCAGTCCAAATTCTCGCACCCAATCCGTTAAGGATATCACCTTAAACGCACGTGACGTGTGGGTGAAGAGGGGTACTCATGCATAAGCATTATAACATGTCCACGAATAAATTCTTTCAATGTTTAGGGACATTTTCTGTTGCATTTTTTTCATGCATTGCTTTATTTTTACTGATGTTATTTTGTCCGGTTGGTTTGTACCGGTTGTTTTTGTTAATCTTTCTTTCCTTGTTCTGCTTTGGGTGTGTTCAAAAATTCAAAAACACATAAAAAAAAAATAGAAAATCCAAAAAGTTTGATCACTTTGTTGAGTTTTGTCTCAAAGCATGTTTTGCCTTGTACCTTTGTACTTATGGCTTTGTGCATTTAACGAGCTTAGCTTGTCCCTCATGCAATCATATCATTGTGGAAGAAATTCTGAAATCTATGTGACTGTTGTAAATAGATCTTCAACCTTGTCATGAATGATTAGTGAATGGTTTTGTTGATCTTGAGACATGCATAGACTCATGCCTATATATCTTCCCACGTTTATTTTTTTGCTTAAAAGAGCTCTCTAATTGTAAATCTCCAAATGAAAAGAGATATAGAGCTGCAAAAGCCTGTCGCACAAACTAGTATTCGACTAGGAAAAAGGGAAAGCGACCAAAATAAAATGTATGATGCCCAAAAAGCCAAAGGCTAACTCATCAATTGAAATATCAAAAATTTCAGGCATCTTTCTCTAAATGAGATTCTCTTTGCTCAAAAGTTGCAAATGATATGTTGAAAATGGAGCCAAATGAAAAGCTTCATTGAATTGTTATCAAGTACGTGTGGGAGGTCATATATGCATGTTTCTATAATTGAGATAGATCACATAATCTAGTGCTAGTTGTGTATGTCTTGATTGAATTGATCATTGAAGCTTCACATTGGACTAAGGACTATCTCATTTTTTATATCCACACACAACACACAAGTCTATGTTCAATGAATGTCATAATCATTTGTGTGATTGTACTTGATTAAATGTGTTTTCACATGCTCAATCTTTGTTGATCAAACCCAAAAATATTTTTGAGTGTTTTATTTGTTTTTGAAAGTGATTTTATACTTTCTTGTTTTTTGCTTTTGATTAAAATATATGTTTTTGTGTTTCTTCAAAAACTGGTTCAGGGGTTGTTTCGCAAGAAGCTCGCGACTTAGAGCTTCCCGCGAAAATGGGTTGAGGGAAATTTTTATTTTTTCATGTCACACAGAAACTTTCGCGACTGTCTCGCGACCAACAGCTTCTCGCGAAATGCTGTTTGGCTAAAAATTGGATTTTTTCAATTTCAGACAGAAGTTACCGCGACTGTCTCGCGACTGTTTCGCGACCTAATGCTTCTCGCGAAAATTTTGTGCTTCAGTGGCCCTTCTCGCGACTGTATCGCGACTGTGTCGCCACTCTCTAACCCGCGAAAAACGATTGTTTTCAGTTTTTATATAGCTGATGTGACAGTTTTTCAAAACTCTCAAACTTCCCTCTCTCGAACTTTTTCAACCCAAAATCACTATTCCATTCATATCCCTTCAATCCAAGCACTTTTTCTGCATTTTCTTCTTCAAGGTATGTTTGTTAATCATTTCCTTTTAAGTTTTTGCTTAGATTATGTAGAATTTTTGTTAGGGTTTTGATAATTGGGGTTTTTCGACACTTTGGGTTGGTTTTCAAAATTGGGTGAAGTTTTCTCAAATATTTTGATTGGGCTGTGTCCCATTTGGTGTTTCTGCATCTGTGTTGGCCCCTTGTGGCATTTTACCATGTTTTGAGGGTAGATTTTCCCATGTTCATGCATTATTCATGTAATTTTTGCATTTGTGCATGCTAAGTGTTTGTCAAAATGTCCGAGTGACATTTTTGTGCCAAAATGGAATCAAGTGATTTCAATCCATGGACTTTCACTTGTTTGATCTTATTTTACTTGGTTTGGTCATTGATTGTGTGTTTCACTCACTTTGCTCATGTTGCACACTCTTGGCACACAACTAGGCACACTTAGGCACCCTCATGCATCTCATGCCGCACACACTCATCAGCACATGCACACAGATACACACTCTTGCACTGTTTCTTAATTTGTTGCATTGTAGTTATGCTTTATAAGTTGGAGTCTTTTAGCATGATGTTTAGTGTCTACCATGCTCTGTTTTCAGTTAGTTTAAGTCTGATTTGGCACTAACTTGAATCTAATGAAGTTTGTCTTCTGGTTTGTATTTGTGCAATTTTTTTTCCTTCCTTGCTTTGTGAAATTGTGCAGATGTCTCCCACCAAGCATGCAGCTAGGAAGAAATCGACGTCAAAGCGAGCCCGAACTGATTCTGAACATTTCAGGTCTATGGATGCTGATATGAAATACAATGACTGCTACAAGGACAAGACGATCATTATGGAGCGGGTAGTCCAGTTAGAGACTCTTGAGGGCACTTGCATCCCTGAAGTGTTCAAGGATAGAACGTGGACCAAGCTACTAAACCCGACTGGAGTGGTATATTCAGAGATTATCAAGGAGTTCTTCTCTAATGCCATTGTCAACGGAGATTGTATTGAGTGCTGGGTAAGACACAAGGAGTTTAAGATTACAAGAGAGAACATCCAAGACTTTTTGGAGACTCGTCCTCCATCTCAGCAAATCACAGTTGCTTATGAGGACAGAATGGGTAATATTGCTGATATGATTACAGTCCTTGGTGGTGTACAGAAGAAAACATCCATGGACACTCTCAAGTTCTCTCCAGAAATGAGGACACTAAGCTATGTGATGATTCACAATCTGTATCTGGTCACCAATCTCACCACTCTATCTGCTCCGAGAACAAGATTCCTGTATGATCTCTATACACATAAGGCGATTGACATTTGTGGTCATATCATGCATGTCTTGAAGAAGAGCATCACAAAGCAGAATTCACGGACTGTGATGCCGTTCCCCTCTTTGATCATGGGATTGATTGCCAAGACAAAGCTCAAGCTACCCAGTGGCCTCACAGTTGTTCCGAGGGATTACCCCATTGGTGGTCATACACTGACTAGGAGTACTGCACACATTAAAGGCTCCAAGACTGGTGTGCATACCATACCACCACCACGACGGGTTCAGCAGGAGGAAGCTGAAGATACAGAAGAAGAGATTGATAAGTTCACCTCGGCTCCAAAGCCCTCTGCACAGCCATCATCTTCTGCTCCACCACAAGGCTTAAGCAAACTTGATCAGTTGCTTGCTAAGATGGATCAGATGTTGACTCCCATGTGCAGCATACAGCAGATCAGTTCGCGTACCTTCAGGGACAGATCACCGCATTACCATCACAGGTTCAGGACTTGTCCTCCACTCATGGCTCAGATTCAGAGTCCGATCGGTTCTAGCCCTTTGGCCATTCCGGTCAAAAAGGGGGAGAAATTTCTGAGGGGGAGCTGGAGAAGAGCTTGCACAGCGTTAGGGGGAGCATAGCTTAGAAACATAGTAGCATTGGTTATTGGTTTTAAAGACGGTTTAATTTAGTTTCATTTAGTGTTTGTAACTGTTTTACTATTTTTGGTTTAAAACTTTGATACTATGCTTTATTTAAATATTATTTCAGATGTTTCTTTTGTGATATTATCTATGCTTTGTAGCATACTATGTTTGTACCCATGTTGCTTATGTAAGCTTTAAGGGTTTGGTTTGTTTCTATGCACACTTGTAGGCTTTTATGGTTTGTGCCATGTATTTGCAATACTTTGCTTATGCAACCTGTATGCTTGTGCTATTGAAGTTTAATGTCATACATTTACTTCAGAACAACACTCTTGTGCCCGTGTAGGATTGTTCCTAGATGCATATAAGTTTTATGCATTGGTTGAGTGATGAACACTCTTGTGCCCTAGTAGGATTGTTCCTAGATGCAAATACTTCGAGTATTTTGCATTGGTTGAGTGTTGGATTTGCAAATGGTACTCTTCATATGAGCTTATCATCTTGCATATCCGGATGTTCATTCCTTGTGTGAATGAGCATAGTAATTGCTTGTGTATAGTGATTACTTGTTTGATCTTGCCATGATCTAGTGTTTCTATTTCATTTTGCTTGATCATGCTTTTATTGCTCCATATGCTTTTCAAGTTTTCTGCATACAATGATAATATTTTGTTGTTGTGTTTCAGGAGTTACTTGTTCATATGTTTCAAGAGCTTATCAGAATCTAGAATTAGGCGTGAGTGAGTTTTGCCTGTGTTCCCAAACTCACGTTTAAGTCTAGAGTCTGTTTTAGGGTTTTGTCACGGAATAGCCAAAGGGGGAGATTGTAAAGTTGTGATTTACAACTATGTGTTTTGTTGGCTTTTATTCCGTGCCAAATTTGATTGTAATTACTATCAATTGTTTATACCCTGTATTTGTTGTGGGAATTGATGTAAGGGGTGTGTGATAGAGAGTGTGTGAAGACTCAAGCAATTTGGAAGCTGAAGGAATCTCGTGGGTATGTCGCGACTAAGCTTCCCGCGAAGTGAAGCATGTGCCCTGCACATGCTGGAATGCGAAGAGTCAGGACAGGTGGAGACAGCTGTCTCTCGCGAGTATCTCGCGGGTAAGGCCTTCCCGCGAGACACCCGCGAGACATGCTGTTCTGCCAGCCTGTACTGACTGACTCACACATTTTGCACCTATCCTATATAAACCCCCATTACCCACAAATGTTGAGGAATGCTTCAGAGAGAAAAATCCTAGCCAAATACATTTGCAATTAGAGATTGTCATCCCCACCTTTCTCTATACACTTGCTTGTGGTATCTCCTCAACCCTTCCCTCTCCATTTCCATACCATTGAGAGGTTGATAGCTCAAACACTTACCACACCTTTTGAGAGTGTTGAGTGACGTTTTGGTGCTGCTGGGAAGTATTGGAAGAAGCCTAGAATGGCAGATGTAACATGGAGCTTGATGCGGGATCAGGGGTGCTGGACAAGACACGGTTCCGAGAAGCCTTGTTGGAGTAGGAGCTTGGAGGGCTTAGGTACATCGGGTAGATTAGGCTTGGAGGGTCTCTTGCTTACTCATGTATCCCAACTGATTGTCTAGTGGATCGATTTCCGCTTGGAGGGCGGCGGAGAGGTTTTTCGCCGAGTTCTTCGATTTCCTCTTCAAAAACATGTCTTGGTGTTTTCTGTGTTTGCATCTCTCTTCCCTACTCTTTTATATTCCATTATACTGCTGTGTTGTTTAGTTTATGGATTAGAGTAGTTTATTTGTTCATCCACTCGCTTTTACACTATTCCGCACTTTGTATTAAAGTTGTGTAAAATCTATCGAGCCGTAATTTTAATTGGGGGTCTAAACAGCTCTTGTGTTTTCAACACGTTTTCGAGCTTTCAAACTAAAACTATATATAAATAGTCTATTCAATGGCCACTTGATGAGTTGGAGCAAGATAGCTCAAAATCAGTTTGAAACCAAACTTTTTTTTGATCCAAGTAGTTTCAAGAAAATATAAAATCACTGCGTCTCTTGACCTTAACTAAAGAAAAATCAATTACGTTTCCTGGATTCTAGAACTTAGCTTGTTTACTTATTCCCCGTACACCTTGATTGATTTTTGAGTTAAAGGTTCACATTGCTACTTTGATTTATCACGAGGAACTGAACGATAGAAAGTGATAGCTCTGACTACGGTTCCTTGAGGTTAGGAATTTCTTGTCTCTTGCAAGAACTCGTATTCCTAATCCTTGTTTAGGTAAAGACTTGAGGGGATTCCAAATTATATATCCCATATATATACTTGCCCACCAGGCCATGCTGATTGGGATGGATGTGGCACTTGACCAAACATAAGCCAATAGCGCAGATTCACTCTAGCCGAGGGAGCACCTAAAGTCATGCAAAGCACACGTATTTCAACAATAATTTAAATAAGCTATTTGACTGCTAAATATATTATATAACATTGCAGGCATGAAATCAGAATTTTAGTTTTGGGTTGTCAAAGCATGCGGGTGGTATTATATATGTTTAAATTTTGTTACATGCATATTACACAAAATAGTATATCCAAAGCATGAGTAAAAAAAATTAGAATTAAAGAATGAGAAATACACAAAGATTTAATCTTAAATATATAAACTAAGAAAACTTAATTAGTATTATTCAATGTTAATAAAATATAAACAAAAGAAAAGATACACAAATTACTTGTTTCCCGATATATACATTTCAAGTCATTGTTTATCAAAATGAAATTTGGCGTTCTTTTATATCCCGAAAATAATTTATAATTGATTGTGTATTAAATTTTGCAATAATTACATTTTTCAATGTACACAATCAAATAGTCCTTTGAAAATCATCTTTAAAGTCTCCGGAAGGAAGCTTCACACACATATATATACACTTAGATTAGGCTACAGTAGAAATCCTATCTTTGTATCCAAAAAAGAAAATCATCTTCTTCTTTTTCTTTTCTTTTTTTAAGTATAGTTTTAACAATATTTATGGGCTGCAAATGCTCATCTTATAGTTGCAATAGAAATAATTAAGAAGAGTACGTATAAATACAATCATTCTATAAACAAGTTGGTAGAATGTTAATTTTTTACTTACAAATAATTTGACAAAATTCAAAAAGAATTGATGATGAATCAGAATAACATATATGTGTGTGCGCACGTTCTATGACTACCATCCTCATCAAAATTTTACAAAAAGAAATAAAGTTAAGATATATTGATTAAATAAATAAAACATGAGCTTGCACAAATGGGGTAAGAAAACATATTAAAATTGAAATAAAATTGTAATCTTTCTTAATGACGAGATGTTTTTAAACAGTAATCTTGCTATTTCAATTTTCCTTTATCTCTCTTTGCGATGTATATTAATGCTACATAGAAGGGTTATTTTAAATGAACATCAATTCTCACGTACTTTTCTCTTTGCCATGTATATTAATGCTACATTGAAGGTTTTTTTAATGGACATCAATTTTCACGTACTTTTTATTGTACATTAACCATGGATGTTTTATTACCATGCATCCTAGACTTGATTGTCACTACACAAGTATAAAGGCAAAAGCTGAGATTTAAGTTTCCAGAAGAGAGCTTCACACACATATACACTTAGATTATATTAGAGTATAATTTCTATCTTGTATTAAAAAAAAATGGATTTTTTTTTTATTTTTTTTATTTTGACAAATGAGGATATCCAAACATCTTTGAGTATCTAACTATTTCCTCAAGTTTATGTTTTCAATAGTAATCTGTCTTGCTATTTCAATTTTCCTTCGTCTCTCTTTGCCATGTATATTAATGCTACAAATAAGGGTTATTTTAAAAGGACATTAATTTTCACATACTCTTTGTCATACATGATCCGTACATATCACAAATTATGCTTTAATGTAGACATCGATAATTAAAAAAAAAATGTGGATTTGAAATTAACACTACAGCCATCAGTTTTGCCACATGGAATTCACTTCGATTTGAGTTTGTGCTAGCTTTTGAAATGGTTTTGCAATTAATTCTTTAATATTTTAAAAATCCCATAGCTGGATAATAAGTTCTCGTTTTTTTAATATACATGCCAATTTTCATATTAATCAAATGTTAATTATTATTTGATACATAAACTCATGTTTTAAGTATGACTAATTTAAAATACCAAATATATATGTGGTATTTTATATAGATGAGGTAGTTAGAAAATGAGATGAATCGAGATGCATTCCCTCCCGCACTTATTTTCCTTCCCCCACTCACAGTTTCAATAGTAAATATGATTTATATAACCTGCAGGATGGATTAAACTATTAAAGATGAGAGACGGTCTCTACAGGGCTTGGAATCGAGAATCAATTTGACAAGAATATGTCAAATCTCCTTAAACCAAATGTTTTTTTTTTTTTTTTTTGGGCCTTTTAAATACATTTTTAAGTGGGGTTGAGGGAATTCGAACGTCTCCCTTAAAAATACCATAAAATCTCATTTGACCTAACAGTTGTTGGCTCTTAAACCTTTTCTAATCAGTAATATCTATCGAGATGCCATACAATACAATAATTTCAAAGGTCTTAGAGTAAATACACAAAATAGTTCGACAATTTTAATGTGCACTAGACGTGCTTCACTGTTGTATAATCATATGTCAAATTACATGAATTAGCCCAAAAAAAAAAAAAAAAGAGTTGACAGCAGTTGCATATTTGCATGTAATAATGCTAGTTCCCCTAGAACAAGTAGGTGGATAATCTTTCTTTGATTTTCCTTTATTTTTATTTTCTATTTCTAACCTACGGGATGAAGTAGAAGCAGAGTTCCTTCACTCCTTATATTCATGAGCTACACATCTAAAACATAATGGCGCTTATATATAGAGCGGAAGATCACATAGAAAGTACTCAATTATGAAAGTAATCGTAGCAGCAAGGATCACCAGCTCTGGTTGGGTTTCTATCCATTAGCTTACGACCCATCAAATCTGTAAGAGCAAGAAATTAATACCATATAATTAGTCAAGGCCTTGTAGCTGAATTGACATATTTCCATGTATAAAGTGTTTAGGGTTAAGAGGGAAAGGATTCAAGCTGCAGGATTAGCCACATGTTTTAATTATTACAAAAAAAAAAAAAAAAAAAAAAAAAAAAAAAAAAAAAAACCAAATAGAGTTCTAGCAGAAAAAAAAAAGCTTCAGAATAGAGTTTAGCATTTTTCGTTTTTCTTGGATGAGCCAAAGTAGAGTTAGCTTAACAAAATCTAGCTAAGAAGTCATATACTCATATGTGATAATATTATTATTACTTCATGTCCAAGATTTAAATTGAATAGTGAATACTTATTCAAAACAAATATAACGTATTTGAAGTCAATGACTTTTTTTCTTTGCTCCAAATATTGTCGGAAAAAGTTTTGATATTGGATAAAAAGGACACCAAATTTTTCTTCTTCTCCATTCATCCACATAATCAACAAAAAATGTTAAATTACTGATTATCCTAAAAACTTAAACTATTAAGATATGATAAATTTAATTATTTAACCACATATTGCTAACATAAAATAATTGAACTTTTATTCATTTTCTGAAACATTAAACAACAAATTAACAGAATATAAAAACCAAGAATAAGGGCAGATTTACTTGTTCCTCCAAGCTTGGAAGTCTCTGCTACACCCCTTAACTCTGCTTTTGATGCGGCAAAGAGAAGCATCAGAATGAAGAGAACCACGGAAGTGATGAACTTATTAGAGGCCATTGTTTTTGCACATTGAAGCTTGTGAAATGGTGTATACTATATATATAACTGAAGAGCAGTTGCATGCCTCTCATCTTCTTATCTCTCATTCAAGTCTTATTTGAACGAGTTTAGTAGAATTTTCAAAGTCTTTCTTGTTCAAGACTCAAGACTCGAGCACATGAAAAACGATTAGACTAAATCAAGACAAAAACAATTGGACTCCACTCTCTCCAGTTAAATTCATCTCTCTTTGCCATATCTAGATATTAAGGGTTATTTTAATAATAACATACATATATAAGGGGTCCGACGTGCCTTCTGCTATTCCATTAAATTTTATTGTATAGTATTACCAATTATTTATTTATTTATTTTATTTTGGGCATACTTGATTATTTATTTGGGATATAGACCAGATCGACTGGAGTTAATTAGTTGGAGATTGTTTCTATGTGCTTTGGTTCAAATTGATACATTTGGAACTATATATATATATAGATAGATAGATAGATAGATAGTTAAATGATTAAATTTATCATTTCTAGATGAAACTTTTGAAAAAATCAGTAATTTAATATAATATCAAAACAAGATGTCTTAAATTAGATGCTATACTTATTAGAAACAAAGTAACACACACACACACACACATATATAGGGTTAGATTTAAGTTACACTTGATGTAATTCTAAATAATGTTATATCACCCAATAATTTGTTATTGAATTCATATTTTGAAAATTCAACTGTTGAATTACATATTCTATATGTTTTTAACATACACGCCAATTTTTATGCCAATCAATGTAATTTATCACTCGATCCATAAACTCATCTTTTTATGCATTATTTTAAACTATAAAAATTTAAATTTAAACAATTGATTAATGACATGACTATTGATTTTTAATCATTTTTAAATTTTGTAAGCATGGAAAATCTACGAAGATAATGTAATCCAACGGTGGATTTATCAAAATTCACATCTAATTAAAGTTACACCAGGAATCAGTAGAAGAAGAGCAAAAAAGATTTGGGGGACGGTCTATTTAAACTACAAACTAGTCAAAGCTGAAGACAATACATGCAAGAACTTGAATGGTAATAGCTTTCAAGCTATAGGGTTTCTAGAGATAAGGTCAGGAACTTCTGCTCTCTTCAAAGTTCGAACGATTCGTAGTTGACTCTAGCCAGGGTAGAACCTAGAACCAATAAATCAGGAAAAGTCCTTTGGTGAATTGGAAATAATTGACAAAGCGCACTCTTCAGAAGTGAAATTAAACAAAGGAAAAATTGGAAGCCAAAAAATTTTCAAAGATGTCATTTTGGCCTATATGAAATAAAAATTTTCTGTCCCGAAGTGTGTTCCATTGGTCACTTTATAACATGTTAATCACAATTCAAAGAAAGGTACTTAAAAATAAAAAGGTTTAGAACTAGGAAGCACGGGTGCAAATTCAGATTCAGGTGCGTTGCAGTGACACGGCAATTTTTGAAAAGGTAAAACACAGGTGCGGTAGGATACGTTTATTAATAAATTATTAAATATATTTTTATTTTTATTTTCTATATATTGCTAAGCCTTTTTTTTCTTTATATAATACTAAACATATATCAATTTAAGAGCAATAGTAGGTAATAAAGTGAGAATTGAGATGATTTTAGGGTTGTTTCCTTTAAAGTTTGCCAACAAAATGGTGTGTTTTGATATAATCTTTTACATTTTTTTTTTTTTTTAACAAGTATTTCAGCCCATATCGGACCGAATTGGGTCCTGTTACAGACCGTATCAGCCCATATCAGACTGAATTAATTGGATTTTGTTTTGGACCATTTTAGACCAAACTAGGCCGCGTCTGAAAAAAGAAAAAAAAAAAAAAATCATCTATGGACGCGCGCAGCCACATCCACATCCACACAAATCCGACTCGGGTGCCCAAATTGACACACTCATGCTTCCTTGGTTTTAAAGCAATATTGAAAATGAGGCTTGTATAAAATGATTACTAGAGAGACGTTTCACCCCAAGTTTAAAATAGGGTTAATCTAGGTTTTTCTATAAATATTTTATGATGTACAGCATTGTGTTGTAAATATCAATTCAATTTGTTCCCTCTTTGATACTAATTAATATATATATATGGACAAAACTTAGGTTCCTCACTTAAGATTTAGCCATGTGGCTACTTAATTAAAAAATATACTTTTATCTCATAAAAAAAATTAACATGATAGAATCTTAAAAAGGGAACCTATGGAACAGCACCTAAGTACCGTACTTAAGTCTTGCTATATATATATATATATATATAGTTCCATCTTTTTTTAATGATATTGTGATTCACCACAAAGTTTGGATGTAAAATTTTCTCCAAACAAAATATAACAAAATTATTTGTCCAAACTGATGAGAGATGACTCTCAATTTATATTTTTTGTTGAGAAAAATTAGAATCCATTGTCTTGGCTAAAAGTTTTGCAAACTTAAAAGGATAGAGATTTTTGTCTTGTCAATTAAATTCAAGAGAGAATTAAATAACAAGACCTATGGTGTTTATTACAAATGATTATGCATTTTTCACTTAGGCTTCGTTTGGGAGTTCATAAGGGAATGAAATGAAATGGAAATGAATAATCATAAAGGAATGGAATGGAATTAAGTAACATTATTTGGATGTTTTAAAATAAAAGAATGGAAATGAATGAAATGCAAGTAACCTTGTTTGGGAGAAACATAAAGGGAGAGAATGGAATCAATTTATGTAAATATTACTATTAAACCCCTATTTTAAAATAAATAGTTGAATATATAGCAGTATTTTGAAAGTTTTAGCAAAAAATTCATTAAATCTAATTTTATTCCTTCCAATTTCTTCTAATTTTGAGAGAAATGAAAATTTGAAGTTTTAAGGGAATAAAGAAGAATGTGTATTCACTCTTACCCATTCCATTCCCTCCCACTCAAACTCTCAAATAATGGAATGGATTTTCTATTTCCTCCATTAAAACTCTCAAACAAAGGAATAGAAGAATATTCTAACATTCTTTTTTTCATTCTTTTCCAATTCATTCCCTTCCTCCTCCCGAACGAGGGCTTAACATCCTACCATCTGATCACCAATCAGTATTGCCACATGGGATCCACATTTACTTGAGTCTGCTAGCTTGTGAAATGGTTTTGCAATTCTTTCCGCGGTTTAATTTCTTCCTTTGGTTATTGTAATTAGTTTTCAATGGATATTGTTCACAATTTTATTTTATTTTTTATATTTCATAATTCAATAGTTACTATGGAGGATGGAGATTTAAATACTGGATAGTATTTTAAAAATTCTATCATTGGATCATAAGTTCTCACTCTTCTAATATGCACAAATTTGTATTTGTTGGATGTTAATTACTATTTGATTTTAATCTATGAACTCATGTTTTAATTATTATTTAATTTTTTTTAAATTGACATTTAAATATTTTATAGATAATAATGATATAGCTAGAAAATGAAAAAATTGGGGATGCAGCCCTTTGATCCAGCACTTATTTTCCTTCCCCCACTCGTCTAGATTCAAGATAAAAAATCTATATCATTAAGAACTTGCGGGATGGATTAAGCTATTGAAGAGAATAGTTGGTTACTATCTATAATTCAATAGTCACTTCCTAGTGTTTCGAATCAAGATTCAACTTTACAACAATATGCAAATATACTTCTTTTTTTCTTTTTTTTTTCAAAGAGAGATATGCAAATATACTTTTTGTTTTATACAAGATAAAAATTTTACTCTAATCTAATTTAAGTGTATATGTTTGTGAAACTCCCTTTTAGAAATTTGAATCCCGCCCTTTGCCTCCCACACCTTACAAGTACTTATACTTATGGAGTGATCATCATGCAAGAGTACGCGGTGGTAAATATAATTAAAAGTCTTAAACTGTAAATGTTTTTATACCTTTCCTAATTAAGTACACAAATTAGTACGACAATTTGCACTGGACGTGCTTCACTGCTAGTATAAATGTATAATGATATTCAAAATTACATGAATCAGCAAAAGGGAAAAAAAAAAAAAAATTATACAGTAATTGCACACAGTAAAGGGTTGAAGCTTATTATAAACCACAATGGCACAATGCAGTGGAAGAAGAAATCCTTCGCTCCTTAACTTTATTCATGAGCTACACGTCTCAAACATTATGGGGCTTATAGAGAATCACAAATGGAACTCAGGAATTGCTGGGAGGGGCCTTGTATTCGTAGCAGCAAGGGGAACCAGATTGGGTTGGCAGGCCTTTCAGCTTTCGACCCTTAAAATCTGAAAGAGAAAGAAATTAATGCTGAATAACTTCGAAAATTAATTTCATAAATTCATGTTCCAGAGAAAATTATTTAGTATTAATAGTTCTTGGGATACAGATGTTACCTGATTTCACATTAATAGCAGGTTCCACCATAAATTTGAATAATTAATAAAACACACAATTCAAGTAAGGATAGGAAGTCGTTATATTCCGACTAATTGAGTTTTATTAAGAAAAAAAATTGGAATAGAGTTAAAACTGTTAAACCTTTTTTTTTTCCTTAAATGAGCCAAGGTAGAGTTATTTATTTATTATTTTAAATCAATAGTTATAATGGGAGATGGGGAATTTAGAATTCTAGATGGCTTTTTGTGAAAACATCAAAAATTGTCAATTGAACTACATGAATTTTTCTTTTCTCTCTCTCTCTCTCTCAAAAAAAAAAAACTACATGAATTTTGGGGAGCCAAACTAAAATAGCTTAATAGAATATACTATATATCTAAAAATTTATTAGCAGTAGCATTATATATACACATTCACAATTACTAACGAGCATATACAATATGTTTATGTTACTAATTAAAACATCATCGTCCAAAACCTATCTATTTAAAACCTACTAATAAAACCTATCTAGTTTTGTTCACTTCTTTTTCACATTTTGGCTGAGATAAAATCACAGTTTTTCCACTTTAATCCACCAAAAAAAAAAAATTTGCTTGATCAAATATTGTTAGAGAGAGCTAATTTTGAATTTTTTTTTTTTAAATAGAAGGAAATCAAGATTTTCTTCACCATTTGATTCACATTATCAACAGAAAATATTACAACTTTATCGTTTCTGAAAAATTAATAAATAGAATATAAAAAGCAAGAATAAGGACAGATTAATTACTTGTCACACCAAGCTCGGAAGTCTCGGTTACTCCCCTTATTTCCGGTTTTGAGGCAGAGAGAAGCATCAAAATGAAGAGAACCACCGAAATGAACTTCTTAAAAGGCCATTGTTGTCATACATAGAAGCATATGTCTAGGACATGATATATATGTATATATATAACCGAAGAGCAGTTTCCTTTCATTTTCTTATCTCATTCAAAGTCTTCTTTGGTTTCTCAAAAAAAAAAAAAAAAAAAAAAGTCTTCTTTGAATGGGTTAGGTAAAATTTTCAAAGTCATTTTTGCTCTGCATATAAAAGTCCTTCCTGTTCAAGAGCTCATGAAAATCGATTTGATGAAATCAAAGATAAAAATAATTGGACTCCACTCCAATCCCATTCATCTCTCTTTGGCATGTCTATTAAATATTAATGCTCCAGGCTAAGGGTTATTATAAAAATGTCAAAACACAAGGCCCAAGTCCATTTATTTATTTATTTTTTTTTTGTAATACTTGTACCTTAAATAACATATAAAAGAGGTTTGATGTGCCATCTACACCCTTAAAAAACTCTAACTAGTAGAGTTATAAATTAACAAAATTGTTTATAAACATTTTGGACTCAACTTGAGAAAAATCTTGATTATGTTCATTTACTTAGCAAATGAGTCGAATTCAAACCTAAGTTTAGGCTAGACTATTGAATAAATTAAGGTCAAATCATAATAAAGTGTTCATTTAGTAAAGTTATATATATATATATATATATATATATACTAACAATGTATGGTTTGCTTAATGTAATTTTTATAAGTTCATAAACAAATATTATTTTACCTAATGGACCAAATTTTAATCCAAACCAATTTGAAGACCCTCCAACCCACTGCATGGCAAGTCAAATGTTTATCACTCTATTCTTTAGTAATATGACACATTTAATAATCATGTAACTTGATTAAATGATTTATCAATTATGTGATTTAATTCACATTGGTGGTCTTATAAACTACTACGTAATTGATTGTAGGAAATTTCTCCAAACTGGCTTAGGAAAAAAATTTATTCTTATTAATAATTATCTTAAATAATATAATTTTAAAGTATTATTTATTTATTAATTATTATTATAAATTGGTAAAGGAGTGTAAACTAAAACTTGTTCAACAAGAAAATAAATTAACCTTAAAGATATACTCTATTTTTTTATGTAGATATAAAGTGATGAGTTCAAACTCAATTCTTATTTAAAACATAGTTAACCTAAATAAATAATTCTAAAAGTATACATGCATTACCCTTTACAAAGCTAATTCATATGCCAAAATACACCTGTGTCCCTAATAAATCCTCTAATTCATAGATTCCAATTAGTTCATTGATAAAATTTCTTATTGAATAAGAGACTTGGGATTCGAATGTCATCTACATAAAAAATTAATTAATATCTTGACATAATAATAACAAGTAATTATCATAAAACAAACTTAATAAGTTGAGAGATAAAACATCTTCGCAACAAAATAAAAAATAAAAAACAAAGCCTATATGACCTGTTCTCCTAGGAGACTGCTACCGCATTTCCTCTTTAACCAACCACTGCAAATATTTCTCCTTAAAGCTACCGTGTGTCGTGAGTTGATTGAATACCGTTGTCAGCATTATACTTCAGTTGACATATAACAAATAAAACCAAGTTGACTGACTTTTTTCTTGCAGATGCCAGGAAATACAATTTCCTCCGCCAAATTTGTCCAACTTTGATGTGATATGCTAACCAGCTGGCCTTAGGTCACTGGTTAACCATACATTTTAAGAAATTCTTGACACAACTTTTATAGAAAATGAAAAAATCGTTAAAATATTAATTTTTTTTTCTCATAAAAATTTCATTTAAATAGATTTTTAACCAATGACCAACAATACATTTTAAGAAATTTTTGACACAACTTTTATAGGAAATGAAAAAAATTGTTAAAATATTAATTTTTTTTCTCATAAAAATTTCATAATGGACTATTAACCAATGCCCTAAGGGCATCAGTTAGCATTTCCCAATTACAAATTCAATCCTATAATTTTGTTTAAATTTGATTTAATCACGTTACTTTACTTTCATGCATTTTCGTTCTTCAAATTTCAATTTTATTAAACTCATGCTTTCCATTGGTCTCCCTCAGGAATCGCATTGTTAGTGACCCTTGTTAGTGACCCTCAAAACAATGTAGATTTGATTTTTTTTTTTTTCCTTTAATTAAAATTTATGAAAAATGATAATAAAATTTTTTTGGAAAAAATCTAAAATATTAAAATTAATTTTATTTTCTAGACTAAACTAGTTGTAAGGACTCAAAAAATAAAGACCCAAGCCCACTTAGATTAGTGGTATCTTGTCCCTCAAATCAAGCTCCAACAATAGAATTTTTAAGAGAGTGGGTGACTTACACAAGTGCAATACAAGGTTAAGTTCAAGTCTAGGACGAAGAATCCTAAGTAGTAGAAAAGCACAAATGGAACATCAATTAAGGAAAATACTCTCTTTGGGCAAATCCGAGGATCAAGCTCTTGTATATAAATTTAGTTTTGGTTCTTTACAATGTTTTCCTTAACTCTCCTCACTATTCTCTTGTTACTTAGAAATTTTCCACCCCCTTTTTCTAAGGGGTTCCCTTCCTTTTATAGCCTTTTTCCATGCATCCCAGCCCTCCACCTGTATGTTTCAAAGCATTTTTTAGGATACTTGTCCCATCAAGGCCCTTTTGAAAGTGGTAAAAGGAGTTGCTAGTTGTGAATTTACTATTCAGGGGTTATTTGGTGTAGAGCATTGAATGCAAAGGTGAGAGGTATACCCTTCAGGAAACTTCCTCCCACCATTCCTGCCTTCGCTGTTATCTCTTCTCCTTTCCTTGGGCCATTAAGGGATATCAATTGTATTGATTCTCTTACTCTCCTCGGGTAGGTGGAGTCCTCAAAATTCGCTTACCCTGCTTGGTCAGAGTTGGGCAAACTAATCCTCAATTAGGATTCCTCAGTCCTCGATCCTCGGACCCCACACACTAGTCATTTTAAGGTATAGTGTAGATGTAACTAATTTTTTTTTGGATCGTTACACTATTAGATTGTATGGGTGTTACTTATCCTTTTAAATCTTATAAAAAAATTATTGGGGAAATTTATAAATTAAAAAAACACTAATTTTTTTTAAGTCAGTTATGATTTATGAATATTCAACAAACCAATCAAATCAATCACATGTATTTCTACTCTTCTATTCTATTCAAAATCATATATATATATATATTTTATTTCTTAATTGACACATCTTTTTTTACATGTCTATTAATGTTATTTTTAAACTTCCTGAACCTTTTTTTTTTTTTTTTTTCTCTCAACTTAAATCAACCTCTCATTGGTGTATTAATCATTGTCCTCTGAACATAGCCAGCTCAAGTTAAGCAAAAATATACACTTTACCTCAACTAAGCATTTTTGTTTGGGTTCTAGATCTTGATGATTTATTTGGAAACTAAATCATTATTGGCCGAAGGCCGTATCAATTGGAGTTTGATTTCTGGGTGATTAGGTTCACTTTGCCAATTTTTTTTTTCATTGGAGATGAAACTCATTAGACTAGTAAATACAAAAATAAAAACCAATCTTACAATGATAACCTTGTCCATGTAAGAAAGGCATGGTACCATGAAGACTAGTAAATACAAAAATTAAAATCTTGACCATGAAATTCAAAGACATGATTTGAACCAATTTTACAATGATAACCTTATTAAACCATATGTCTCTATTCCTTTTTTTAATAAATAAATATTTATAATTTCAAAAGTCGTAGTGTGGGTAAACAAAATAGTACGATCATCAACACTAATGCTTTACTGTCGTGGGTTAAAAGATTTGGGGGTTCAAAATCGATTCATCTATATACACTACAAAAAAAAGGGTTATAGCCGCGTTTTCAAACATGGCTTATCCTGTGCGACTATAGCCCCCTGAGGGACCTAGAGCTGCGTTTTCAAAAATGCAGCCCAAACCGGGTCTATAGCTGCATTTTCTATACCCTATAGCCGCGTTTTTACACACTCACAGGTGCGGGACCTATAGCTGCATTTTGTAGAAAACGCGGTTATAGGCCCGGTTTGGGCTGCATTTAAAACGTAGTTATAACTAAAATAGTTATTATGAAGCGAAAGCTATATGTTGAAATGCTTAAAAAAATGCTACATACATGGCATGAATTCATGTAGTAATTCTAATGCTAGTGACCATATTAGCAAGAAGGTATAGTTGTTCTCTTTTTTATTTAATAATTTCTAATAACAAAAGGTTGTAGCTTATTCAATCACCAACAAGAAGTAGTGGAAACAGAAGTATTCCATGACTCCTTTTATTCATGTGCTTCATATCGTAGGCGTTATGATATATATGGTGCTTATACAGCTTAGGGATCACAAAGAAAGCACTCAAGTTGGACTACCCGGAGCTATCTGCAGACATTTTGGGCTTCATATTACCGTGACTGTAACCTATATGGGTCCCAGGATTTGGTAAATCTGAAAGATTAAGACAATAATGCCGCAAAATCAAGGCTTTTTAAAATTGTGACATATTTAATTTTACCATAAAAAGCTTATAAAATGATATGTTAATATCACCAAAAAAAAAAAAATTACTCAAGTTCTGATACCTAAATTTGATTGTCTGAATTGCCTGTCGAGATAACTGTAACCTCCTCCAAAGTAGGTCCCGGAATTTGGTGTTGATGGAGGCACCGCACTACTTTTTTTCACCTCTGAAAGTACAAGACAATAATGCCACAATATTAAAACATTTTAAACTTAAACGAAATTTAAATTAAAAAGCTTACAAACTTTTATGGCAATTTATATACCATTTTGATATACTTATCCAGACTGTAACAAAAACACATATTGTAATGACATATTGGTGGGTCTTTTGGGTGGAGGTATATAAATATTTTGAAGATTTTATCGTGGGTCGGTGTTGATTAGGCTTTTGGGTTGTATACTCAGTTGTATTATTTAGAATTACTTACCACCACTCATACAAGCTCAATTGTGATAAATCAGTTATGGATGTTGATGATTAACCTCAATGACCTACTCGTTCTTTGTTTGGACGTGAAACTTGAACCATAATTACTAAGGGAGTCAATCTCATACCGGAGGCTGTACTGGTTTGACCAGTGGAACGATATATTTCAGTACCAGTTAATAACAGTGTACCGTTATTTTTTATATTTATAAAAATATATATATATATATATATATATATGTGTGTGTGTGTGTGTGTGTGTGTGTGTGTGTGTATTATAATAAATATAAAAGTTTACCATAAAACATTACCTCAATTCAGAACAAATTATTCATGGTTTTAGACTTTAGTATCAATTCAAAAAAAAAAAAACACAATATAAAAAATAGAAAGCTTAATTGTTCATTGCATACTAAGAAAACAAATAATACTAATAAATTAATACAAATAAGTTATCATTCTACCCTTAAAAAAATTCAAAAATTACAAAACTAAAAAAAAAAAAAAAAAAAGCTCTTTTTTGTACCGATCGGTACGCCCAATACCAGCCGGTATTGCCCAAAATTAGCCAGTATGGCCGGTATGGCCGGCACGGCCGGTATTTAAATTGGTACGAAGCGTTGGTGTTTCAATACCGGTATAGTACATATTGGTCGGTACAGTTGATACCAATACGGTATCCACTACACTGATAATTACTGCTTTTTTGTCATATGTTTTAAAAGTTGACATATTATTTCGTAAAATTAATACAGTAAAATTTGTAATATTACTATCTTTAGGGTATCCATGCCAAAAATATAGCACTCACTTTGATAGAGTGTGAATATCAACGACTTACTATTTCTATCAAAATTTTTCAAAGCTGTTTACCCCATGATATGAGACAATGTACGTGTTTTAAGCAAATAAGCTAGTTTATTACTTTTTCTTTTTCTCTGGATTCACTTTAATCAAATGAGAATAATATAAGGGAAAATTGCACTTTACACACCTATGATTTGACCCGTTTTAACAGTGTCCACCTGTGGTTTAAAAGTTATCACTTAACCTACTTGAGGTGACCTCTGTTAGACCCGCATTACCCACCTCTGCCTTTTCACTGTTAAAAATATGGGTAAATGTGTCTTTTTCATCATATTTTATGTCTCTCTCCTCTTGTCTCTCCTTCTTCTTCTTCTTCACATAAAACATTAAAAAAAAAAAAAAAAAAAAAAAACCAATACACCTACAGTCACAAACAAAGCCACAAATCCATGTGAACATACACCCATAGATTCGCTACCTTCCACTGCTAAATCCAAAAATTGACTACTTAATTCTTCATAGAACAATCACAAAATAAAACTCTAACCCTCTTTCTTTTGCTGGGTTCTCTAAAAAAAACCCAGATTTGCAAGTAGAAAAAAAAAATCTGCAAAAAAAAAAAAACCTAGCAATTTGTTCAAATTGACTACTTAATTCTTTATAGAACAATCACAAAATAAAACTCTAACCCTCTTTCTTTTGCTGGGTTCTCTAAAAAAACCCAAATTTGCAAGTAAAAAAAACTCAGCAATCTGTTCAAATTGACTACTTAATTCTTCATAGAATAATCACAAAATAAAACTCTAACTCTCTTTCTTTTGTTGGGTTCTCTAAAAAAAAACCCAAATTTGCAAGTAAAAAAAAAAAGAAACCCCAGCAATCTGTTCAAATTGCTAGGTTCAAATTTTTTGGGTTTAATGGATTTGTGGGTTAATGGGTTAATACTGCTACAACCACAAATCCAGCAACGAACCCAACTTTGTTCAAAACAGTGCCACTCTGAGCCGGTCCAGGAGATTCAGCAGGTGGAGTACTAATCGAAGATGGAGGACTCATCGGAGCCTCAGAAGAAGTTGGAGGAGGAGATGGTGGAGAGTTCACCACTGCCGAAGATAGGGCAGGCATTGGAGTCTTTCTAACTGTAGGCGATGGCGCTGAAGCTTTAGGAGCATGTGCTTGTGTTGGCGACTTTGATGGATAGTGTGAAAGAGACTGGGCTAAAGTTGATATAGAGGAAAAACCCAAGCTTTAATACACTTTCTTGCTTGCAAGTGTCAAATTTCACTTTGGCAATCTAAGTGAAGAGAGAAAAGGATTATGGGTTTGGGGATTTTTAGGGATTCTAAGGTAGAGAGAGAGAGAAAGAGAGCTCGTTCTTCCTTTTAGGGTTCTATTTGGGTTCTAATTTTGGCTTATATAGAAAAGGAGATTTTCTAACGGAAAGAGCAGAGGTGAGTAACGGGGATCTAACGGAGGTCACCTCAGGTGGGTTAAGTGATAACTTTTAAATCACGGGTGGACATCGTTAAAACAGGCCAAACTACAGGTGAGTAAAGTGCAATTTTCCCATAATATAATGAAGCAAACTAAAAGTGAAAACCCAAGAAAGGCAGACTTCCTTGGGTTGTCAAGTTCGGAAGTCCCAGGTCTGGATGCCACTTTTGAGGCAAACTAAAACATCAAAATGAAGAGAAAACCCAAAGTTATGAACTTTTTAGAGGCCATCGTTTTGGCACATAGACACATATCTAGGGCATGGTATTATATATAGGCCATATTAGCCCAAAGAGCATTTGGCTCTTCCTCTCTTATCTTATTCAAAGTTATTTTTTATTTTTATTTTGCCCCGCCCAAGGAGAAGGGGATAAATTTTTCTAAGAAAACATTATGCTCAAGAACACAAAACCAATCAGCTAGCTTAAAGTCATGATTAAAAATAGTTAAGGGTCCTCTACATCATTATAGATGTGTCAATGAGCCGGCTCTTCCATTAGACCAATTAGGCCATTGCCTAAGGCCCCAAGTGGAAGGGCCCCCAAATTTTGGAAAAGAAGGGTAATAGGAAAAAAAAAAAAGTTTTAGATGAAAGTCAAAAAATCTAATACATCCTTGTAATTAAAGAATAAAAAATCAGGTACATCCTAATAAACATTGGTACCCAAAAAATTCTCTGACCCAAACAAAATCAATTGTCCCAAAAATAATATCATTAACAACTAGACAAACCAATTTCAATTAGATAAAATACAAATTCGGTCTAAAAAATTAATCACAAAACAGCCACAAATCAATTCAAAAATCTCAAATCCCTAAAATTTAATTATATTACCGTTTCTCTCTCTCACTCTTGCTCTCCGCCTCTCTATCTCAGCTCTTGCTCTCTGCCTCTCTCATTCTTTCTCTCCACTGGTCTTACTCTTAAATCCTTCGTTGCTGGCTCAGGCTTCCTCCGATTTGATCGCATACTCTTCAAGTTAAGTTTTATTCTTATTTCTCTGAGTTTCTCTTTCTTATTTGATTTTTTCTACTGCATTCTACAGATTCTGTGTTTTTACTGTGGGTGGAGCCTTGTCTAATAAGACTTCTAGATGGGGCCGTGGGCCTATATGTAATAGGATCTATTTTGTTTTTTTTGCAAGTGAGTCTCATTTATAAGACTTGCGTGGCTGTGGATGGAGTTGTACACTTGTACTTTTGGTTGGCTTTGGAATTTTTTTTTAATTTAATTTTAATCTTGCATTTATATATATATATATATATATATATTGTTATAGGTAATATAATGGATATGTAATTATTTATGTAAGTTGAGATTGCTAGATACTTGTTATC
Organism: Quercus aquifolioides; assembly: GCA_019022515.1. Classification (NCBI taxonomy): domain Eukaryota; kingdom Viridiplantae; phylum Streptophyta; class Magnoliopsida; order Fagales; family Fagaceae; genus Quercus; species Quercus aquifolioides. Next base: position 960,890 of record CM032335.1, on the reverse strand, counting down.
GCTCGGTGAAACTACAACAGTACTTTTTATATACGTCAGGTTCATTACTCTACACTTGAAAGTTATTTTTTATTTCAATCATTATAAATATATTGTTTGATTAGAAATGTCTACTAAAAAATATACATCTAGATATGATAAACCTAAAAAAAGAAAAAAGAAAAGAAAAATTAATCTTGAATCTTTTCTCAAACATGATGTTTATTATGATATTGATGGTTTAGATTTATTTTCAATGTTAAAAATTTTAAAAGAAATTTTAAAAATAAAAGAATATACTCCAATTGACATACTAAATTATATAAAAAGGTTAGATTCATTTCCAAATACATGATTTGCTTATCAAATTTTACTATCAATATCTGTTACAGTTATTTCTGTAGAAAAACGTTTTTCAAAATTAAAATTAATAAAATTATATCTAAGATCGACAAAGTCCCAAAAAAGATTAAAGTGAATTAGCTATATTATCGATTGGAAAAAAAAATATTAAAAGAACTTAAATACAAAAATTTAATTAGTCAATTTGTATATTAAAAAGCAAGAAAAATAAATTTTAAATGAAATATATTATAATATAAAAATATTAAATAAATATTAATTAATACATAATTATAAATAAAATAAATAATGTCTCATTTTAGTTCACGCCTAAGATCTTAAAATGTTCAGGGCCGGCTTGGGTGTCATTTCTTTTTCTTCTACTGGAATATTAAGGTACTACTAAGTCTTCCTCCACAAAGAAACAAAAGAAGTGTTTCCAAATTCCTGCAATATTTTTATTGACCTAACTTGGTTATTGTGTTTGGCTAATTGTCACTCTCAATAGTGCAAGCCGTGGACTCAGAGAGCTAGGTCCTTGGATAGTATAACGTATAACGGAAGTGAACTTGGCTTTCATTTTTTGCGTTTAATTCTGCTCAACTACACATGAAATCTTCTTCTTTTTTTTCTTAAAGTATACATGAAATATAATCTTTTTTTTTTTTTTTTTGGTGAAAAGGAAACTTCATTAAAACAGAGAACTAAGGGGGGAAGGGAGAGCTCAGAGAACAGTCTGTTATGCTACAATCCAACAGCATCCGAGCTCATAAGCTCTTCAAGATCCACAGGCGGATCATTAAACAAAATAAACTCCCTAGTCTGAGCAGAGCCCATCTTGGCAAGAAAATCCGCACAAGAAAATATTTATAATCTGTTGAAGATGAAGGAGGTTCTGGTTCTGGCTCGACGAAGAAGAAACAGAGTCAAAACGCAGAGTCTCATTAAGTCAAGGAACGCACCGTTTCATTAATACTCCATGAACAAAACGCGTCGTTTAGAGTCAGCAGCTGAGTGTTATTGAATCCGTGATAAAACGGTGTCGTGTTGTTGAGTTCAAATGACAGTTATGGATGGCGCGAAAAACGGTTGCAAGTGCAGCTGTAATTCCAGAAATCACGGACTGGATCCGTATAAGTTGGGACTGATAATTATCTTGTTATAGTCATAATCTCTACACTATAAATAGGGTGCAAGTACTCAGATGTATTATTAAGCAAGATAATCATTCTTCAATACAAAGAATTATCTCTCAACTTTCTCTTCGCTTTCTCTCTTTTTCTCTCTCTTTCTCTCTTGCACTGTCTCACACTGTTTCTCTATAATCTCTGCTATTCATTCTACTTCAGTTCTTGATCTTGCTTCTCTAAGGAAATCTTCAGTATTCAGAATTTCTTCATAATCAACCTAAGTCAAGACTTACATGGCAAAAAAAAAAAAAAAAAAACAATATTCCCCTCTTTTTTTTTGGTAATAAGAACTGCAACATTGCACTTACACAGTCTAAAAAGTCAGTAGGAAATTCTTTGGCTATGTATCACCAAAGGACAACTTCAAAACCTAGAAGGATTGTCAACCTCACCAACAAGAGGCTTTGGAGACTCCAGGTCTAAGAGACGCACAAGTTTATGTACTTTAAACAAGAGGTTGTTCAGTTTTTGGTCAATTTTGATAAACCACATTCTTGGACCGCTTCATTTAGTGTGTTTTTGGATGAACCTATTTTGGTTGATTTATTTTGTTTAAATTTTTTTCCTTTTCTTTTGGGAAAAAGTTAGAAATTAGAAAAACAAAAATGAATTAAATCTAAAAAAGGTGAGATTTAAAAAAATTAAGGTGATACTTGTACGTATGTCGTTTGAGACGAGTCCAAGTTAGGACGAGTTCTCTCTTGGGACAAGATCAACACCATTTGATCATTTGCCCAAAACCATTAAAGAGTGAATGAGACGTTGACTTCTATGATGCCTACTTGAACTGTTATGATCCTAGTATCTCACATGAATTAAGTATAAGCTTAACCAAGTGTTTATAAGCTCTTAGGCACTCTCCCTTTGCAAACTGATTTTTAAGAGTGAGTTCTACTCATGGGTTCCTAACATTTGGTATTAAAGCCAACCACCACATCTAGTAATCGAATGTAACTTATTGAGTATGAGATCAAATGAGTTGCAGCTTCTTGGTCGGATTCTAGAGGGGGTGACCTAGAAGCTAGATTAAAATAACTCATAGGTGTTTGGAACCACCAAAAGAGAAAGGGTTACCATCGGATCAGTGTTGCTAGCACTGTTTTAAAAACCGGACCGGACCTGCAGGTACGACCGGTTCAACCAGGAACCGGGAGCCAATCCGGTCCGGTTAAACCCCCCAAAACCGGTCAACAACCGGTTAATAACCGGAAAACCGGGCAAAAACCGGGGTTGAACAGAAATTTTTTTTAAAAACTGTTCGATGCCCGGTTTGGTTTTTAAAACCATGGTCGCTAGAGTGAGCCATCGTGGACATCAGCTGCGAAGCGTGGTGGTATGTCATGATCCTAGTGTCCCACATGAATTAAGTATAAGCTTAACCATGTGTTTATAGGCTCTTGACACCCTCCCCTTACAAGCCGGTTTTCAAGAGTGAGTTCTACCCATGGGGTCCTAACATGAACATAGTTTAAAGTGATGATATCATTTATATCCATATGAGAAATGAATTAGATTTTGAATGAGTTTATATATAAGTTCGCTATTGGGTTGGTCCCCAAAGGGCACCCCACTTTAATGGAAATAGAAGGACCTATATAGTAGTCCTTACACCACACGTATTTGTGCTGCTCTCACCAACTCAAGACAAGTTAGATTGGGTTTTGCCATTGCACCTATTATAAACTAGTGCAAGTGTGTTTATAAATAGGAGTCCTTCACTCCATTTAATTAGGTTAGTTTTTTGCATTCATACATTGAGTCATTTAGAGAGAGAATGAGACACATTTTTGTCTATTGTGCATGGAGATTATAGTACTCATTCTGCGTGCTATTAATCATTGTATTTTGAGAGACAGACATCTATAAGTCTCAAAGCACCACTAATTAATAATAATACAATAGGCGAAATCTATCTTAAAGAGATAGTGTTAAACACTACCCTTGATCAAATATGTAGTTATCATTCTACATTCATATTGTCTATGTGTGGATTGGGTCGAATCCATCTAGTATTCACTTATCATTTTTATTTAATTTGTGTGTTTGAAACATAGTGGAATAGCATGTTTGTTCGCTATTGCACTTTTTTTTTTCTTTTTTGAATTAATGCAAGTGTGTTTATAAATAGGAGTCCCTCATTTCATTTAAGTCACATTAATTGTTGCATTCATACATTGACTCATTGAGAGAGAGAGAGAGAGAGAGAGAGAGAGAGAGAGAGAGAGAGAGAGAGGTTTTGTTCATTGTGCACAAAGATTGTAATGCTTCTTCTATGTCTTGTTGATTATTATATCTTGCAAGGCAGTTAACCATGAGTCTCAAAGCACCACTAAAGAAATAATGTGAGGGAGAAATTTATCTAAAGAAAGTAATGTCAAACACTAGTCTTGATTAGATATGCATTTATCATTTTGCATTCATTCGGTTTGTAAGTGTATTTAATTGTTTGAAATTATTTATGCATTCAACAAGTTTGATTTGCTTGTTTTTCATGTTCATTGAATAACAAGAGTAAATTTTATGTGCAATATTTTCAATATTTATAACTTAAAGGAGTTAAATGTTACATTTAAAACTTCATAGTGGTTATACAGATAATAGAAACTCATCCTTCACTTTAACGGAAAATTAATGGTTTACACATTAAAAAAAAAAGATAAAGTTTAGCTACAAAATTGGTTATAGCCTAAGATTATAATTTTACTTAATAAAATAAACATTGCTATATTTTTGAAAATCTAACTATTAAATTGTATGTTCTTTACGCTCGTAATATACATGTCAAATTTTGTATCAATCAGATATTATCTATTATATGATCTATAAGTTTATATTTTATATATAATTTTAAACTACAAAAACTTGCAATTTAAACAATTTATTGATGACATAATTATTGATTTTTATTTTCTAGAAATTTTGCAAGCATAGAGGATATAAGAAGAAGATGTAATCCAATGATGGATTTGTCAAAATTCACCCCTGTTTTAGACTACAACAAATTTTGTAGCTAAATGTTATACTCAAAACCTTAGGGAATTTTTGTTTTTACAAAAAAAATCACATGGAATTTTATGTATTTTTCCCAAAAATATATGGGATGGCCCTCATATTTCTTATCCACTTGTATCAACTCTTCCTTATTTGTGCAACACAACCATCCCCCTCCCCCCCCCCCCCCCCCCCCAACCCTTCCCTTCTCACCTCTGTTTTTCCTATGGGTTGGTCTCTTAATCGTAAAGATTTAGAAGACATTCAATTGACCAAAAAGTACTTTAGGATGAAAATATACAATATAACTCCATTTTGTTCTCATAATAAACATGATTATATTATAAGACTTGGGTAATTTATAATTTTTGGTGAAAAAATTAGAACTCATTATTCCATTAGTGTGCATTGCTAAAAAATTATTTTGAGAGCCCGTGAAAGAGATTTATATGTGACCTCGCTTAACTCTAAGAAAGGCATGGTTGATGGTACAAATTAATTACAAAAATTAAAATCTTGACCATAAATCCAGGACAACATCATCTTTGTTCCTTTTCAAATCAATAATCGATAGCCCATATTTATCAAGAAGGTAGATCTTCTCTTTTTTATTTAATACTTTCTAATAACAAAGGGTTGTAGCTTATTCAATCACCAAATCCAAGTAGTGCAGACAGAATTACTATTCCTTTACTTCTTTTATTCATGTGCTACATATCTCAGACTTTATGATACGGTGCTGATTTATACAGACTAGGATGACAAAGAAAGTACTCAAGTTCGAGTACCCGGGCCTGCAAAGCTTCAGGGTATATGGACCCCAGGATTCGGTGTTGCTGGAGTAGGCAGGCCTTTAGCATCTGAAAGATTTAAGAAATAATGACACAAAATTAAGCCTTTTACCATTTTTTTTTTTTAAAAAAAAACTCATAAAATATATATGTCAAGGATCAACGAAAAAAAAAAAGTACTCAAGTTCGAGTACCTGGACTTGCAAAGCTTCCGGGTATATGGACCCCAGGATTTGGTGTTGCTGGAGTAGGCAAGCCTTTCACATCTGAAAGATTAAAAAAATAATGACACAAAATTAAGGCTTTTTACCACAAAAATAAAATTAAAAAAAAAAAAAAAAAAAAAAACTTACAAAATATGTCAAGGATCAACAAATAAAAATATAAAAAATATTCTAATTCGAGTACCCAGACCTGGAAACCTTCCGGGTATATGGACCCCAGAATTTGGTGTAGCCGGAGGTAGCAGGCCTTTAGCATCTGAAAGATTAAAGAAATAATGACACAAACTAAGGCTTTTACCATTAAAAAACACTTACAAAATATGTCAAGGATCAACAAAAAAAAAAAAAAGTACTCAAGTTCGAGTACCTGGACTTGCAAAGCTTCTAGGTATATGGACCCCAGGATTTGGTGTTGCCGGAGTAGGCAAGCCTTTCACATCTAAAAGATTAAAAAAATAATAACACAAAATATAGGCTTTTTATCATAAAAATAAAATAACTTACAAAATATGTCAAGGATCAAAGATAAAAATATAAAAGATACTCTAGTTCAAGTACCCAAACCTGGAAACCTTCCGGGTATATGGACCCCAGGATTTAGTGTAGCTGGAGGAGGCAGGCCTTTAGCATCTGAAAGATTAAAGAAATAATGACACAAAATTAAGGCTTTTACCAAAAAACAAAACAAAAAAAAACAAAAAACAAAACAAAACTTACAAAATATGTCAAGGATCAAAAAAAAAAAAAAAAGGTACTCAAGTTCGAGTACCTGGACTTCCAAAGCTTCCGGGTATATGGACCCCAGGATTTGGTGTTGCCGGAGTAGGCAAGCCTTTCACATCTGAAAGATTAAAAAGAAAAAAAATGACAATAAAATTAAGGCTTTTTACCATAAAAATAAAAATTTTAAAAAAAATACATACAAAATATGTCAAGGATTAACAAATGAAAATATAAAAAATACTCTAGTTCAAGTACCCAGACCTGGAAACCTTCCGGGTATATATTAACTATATTAACTATTAACTATTTCTATTGAAAATTTTGAAGTTGTTTTAGTTTGTTAATCTTGACACCCAATGTTATAAGACAGTCTTTGTTTCTACTCTAACCCCCCCAATAGTAACTTCAAGCAAATCTGCTTTAGCTTATTCATTCTCATGTTCACTCGATTCACTTTAATCAAATGAGAATAATATAACGAAGCAAGCTCGGTTGTGGATGCCACTTTTGAGGCAAACAGAAACATCAAAATGAAGAGAACTCCCCAAGTGATGATGAACTTCTTAGAGGCCATGGTTTTGGGACATGGATGCATATCTAGGGCATGGTATTATATATATAGGCCATATTTTGCATTTCTACTTTAAAAATAAAATAAAATAAAAACTATTTGCCTCTTATTCTCCTATCTTATTCCTTTTTTTTTTTTTTTTTTTTTTTTTTTTAATTATTGTTTATTTTGCCCCACCCAAGAGGAAGGAGGTAAATTTTTCCAGGAACACAAACCAATTCATCTTAAGTCATGATTAATAATAGTTAGGATGTCCAATACTCTGCATCACAAGCTGTCACCGGTAAACTTTTTAGAGCTGAATTTAACTATTTTCAATGGTGTCATTCTTTTTCTTTTGCTGGAGTATCATTGATTGTGCTGAACTTCCAGTATAAGGTACTAATGAGTCTTTCTCCACAAAGAAACGAAAGGGCTTTTTCTTTTGGAAATTTACGAATTGAAGTATTTCCAAATTCCAACAATATTGTTTTTGACCTAACTTGGTTATTTGATTACTATGTATCACGTTTTCCTGTTGGAATTTCGATCAATAAGCTGAACCAATGCCGTAGTCCAGAATTATATTTGGCTAATTGTCACGCTCAATAATGCAAGCCCTGGACTCAAGAGAGTCAGAGGGCTAGTACTTGGATAGTATAATGTACAACGGAATTGAACTTGGGTTTCGATTTTTCTGCTTATTCAAAGTCTTTCCTGCTCAACTGCACATGAAATCTTTCTTTTTCTTTTTCTTTTTTCTTTTTTCTTTTTTCTTGTTAAGTACACATGAAATCCAATCAGCTAAAGTCAAGACTTACATAGCAAAAAACAATATTCCCTTTCTTTTTTTGTAATAAGAATGGCAAAATTGCACCTATACAATCCAAAAAGCCATTAAGAAACTCTTGAAGTTATGTATCTCCAAAGGACAACTTCAAAACCTTGAAGCATTGTCAACCTCACCAAGAAGAGGCTTTGGACTTTGGAGACTCCAGGTCATAGAGAAGCACAAGTTTATGTACTTCAAACAAGAGATTGTTCAGTTTTTGGTCAATTTTGACAAACAACTTTCTTGGACCACTTCATTTAGTGTGTGTTTCGTTGAACTTACTTTCGTTGATGTATTTTTATTTTAAAGATCTGATTAGGTCTAGTTCAGTCCATTTTAGTCAACTTCAGTCCAGTTCGGTCTATTTCGGTCCACTTCGCTCTATTATAGTCCATTCGGTCTATTGCGACCTAATCAGTCCATTTTAGTCTACTTCGGTCCATTTGATCCACTTTTGTCCATTGCAGTCCTTTTCGGTCTACTTCAGTCTTTTATGTCCTTTGTGGTCTATTTCGGTCCATTTCAGTCTAATATGGTCCATTTCTGTTTAATTATGTCCGTTGCGGTCCATTGTGGTCTATTCAGTCCATTTTGGTCTGTTTCAGTCCATTCGATCCACTTTTTTCCATTGTGGTCCTTTTCAGATCATTTCGGTCTATTTTGGTCTACTTTAGTCCATTTCGGTCCATTTCAGTCTATTTCTAGGCAATTAATCAATTAGTTGGATAGCTCATTGAAATACTATCCAAATGTTGTGTGAAACTCAAATTGTCACCTCTAAAAACAACTAAATAATAAACATAATTTAAATTAAACCAAAGTGATGAAAAGAGAGAACCTATGATTATAAATTATAACATAGACCCCCAAAATTTATAAACCATTACAAATCTTTCAAAATAAAGAAAACAAATTAGACTAGAATTGAATTGAATTGAATAACAAAGTGATTTTGAGGCATTAAAATAATAAAAATGAACAAAACAATTCATTATTCTTTGGCAGGAAGATGGTCTTTCTTGTGTCATAATAACTATTGTGGTTATATGTTCATACGGTGATTGATTTTAATATTCAAATATGGGTACAAATAATTTCAATAATTTTACTACAATCTATAAGGACTATACCTTAGGCGCAATTAACCAAATAGCTGGTATGGACGTTGAAAAATATATTCAAATATTGTGTAAAACTTCTTTCTAAAAAAAAAAAAAAAAAATATATATATATATATACATGTAAAACTTAAATACCCACTTCCAATAACAATTAAATATTAAACAAAACTATAAACAAACCAAAATGATCAGGAATTATTTTCATGCGATCGAAATTGGTAATCTGTAATTGAGGGAAAGAACCATTAGAGAAAAGCAAAACTAAAAACAATGAAAAATCCATCAAAAGAGTAACAATGAAAAAAAAAATATATATAGTATTGTAAGCATATTAAAATACATAGCGAACTTTGATAAGTGTGGTGTGTTGGATAACAATCTTTTATCATGGGAAGTTCATCTCAATCTTAAGAAAGAAAATTAAACCACATTTTCATCATAGGTCTTTTTTCTATTCTTGTTTTTGTTTTCATATAAAAACGCATACTCTAGTTATTACTGTATAAATTTTTATAGTAGTGTTTTCTAGGAGAAAATGGGTTTTGCCTTTTTTTTTTTTTTTTTTTTAATCCAGCATTTTGTCTCCTTTCTCAAACTAATTAGGGAAATGCTCCTATTTTGAAATTCGATTTTCTAAAAATCGAGTTTCAATTTAAAACTCGATTTTTTTGAATTTTTGGACAATCGAGTTCCATGCAAGGTTTTTTTTTTTTTGATCGCCCCATACCTATAGTTGCGTTCAAGGAGCCCTATAGTGGCATTTTAAATGGAACTCAAGCTCCATGAACTCGAGTTCCATGCAAGTTTTTTTTTTAAGTTTATACCTATAGCTGCGTTCAAGAAGCCTTATAGTAGCATTTTAAATGGAACTCGAGCTCCATGAACTCGAGTTCCATGCAAGTTTTTTTTTTTTTTTTTTTTTTTTTTTTTTTTTTTTTTAAAGTTTATACCTATAGCTACATTCAAGGAGCTCTATAGTGGCGTTTTAAATGGAAATCAAGCTCCATGAACTCAAGTTCCATGCAAGTTTTTTTTTTTTTTTTTAAGTTTATACTTATAGCTGCATTCAAGAAGCCCTATAGTGGCGTTTTAAGTGGAACTCGAGCTCCATGAACTTGAGTTCCATACAAGTTTAGTTTTTTTTTTTTTTTTAAGTTTGATCGCCCCATACTCTAAGTTTGATCGCCCCATACTCGATTTTCTACAAATTGAGTTTTACATTGAAACTCAATTTTGAGAAAATCGAGTTTTAAAACATGGGCATTTCCCTAATTAGTTTGAGAAAGGGGGCAAAATGCTGGATTTTTTGCGCGAAAGTGGCAAAGGCCAATTTTCTCCGTGTTTTCCAAAACAAAAATAAAGAACTTAAATCGAGGAGGCAGTGGAAAGGACTTTAACGGGTTGAGCAAAGGATTAAAGGAATTTTTAACTCGTTTCAATATTGAGGCTTAAGCCGGAATGTGATTTTGACCCCCCAAAAAAATGACAAATTAATTTACCAAACCAACGGAATGTCATTTGGGAGTTGGGAACATTGAGGTAGCCCAGTAGTTGGTAGGGCAGTGGTTGTATTGTATAAAGTCATGCCATAACCCTTATGCACATTAGCAATTTTTATTTTATTTTTTTAGAGAGTTTCAACATATAGCATCTGCTTTTGATAATAGCTATTTATCATCAGACCAAGACACCAAGCAATTATAATTGTATTTGACAATGCATAAAATTGTCAGTGAGTTGATTGGCCGCACGCACACCAATTAGGGTACCTGAAGGACAAAAGAACAAAGAATGTAAAGAGAGCACTGGTAGAGTGCCGGCCAAAAACCTCCGAAAACTAAGTCAATAATAGAAGAATCTCCGATAACTCTAAAGTGTAAGAGCTAGGAATTTTCACGTACCTTGGAGAAACGGAGACTCAGTGCTTATATTGTGATGGAGAGCTGACCAAGATCCCTTGAATGTAGGATCTTTCCTTGTAGAGAAGATATGGAGTTAAGGTCCCGAGATCTTAGGGCTTTACTTTCCATACTGGGAGGATACGAATATATAGTAGGGTCTATGGACATAGTGTGCAAGTTCTTTCCATATAGGGCGATATGAGTAGAGAACACGCAGAATGGAATGGGGCTAAGTGGATCCACCTGTCAGAATGCTTGTTAACCTGACGGGTGCTCTCAAGCTCGACAACGGACGCGCAGGCGATGTTTTGTGGCCATCAAACCCATAGGAGGCGCTTGTCTTGTAGGATTTCAAGGAGCCCAACGGGCATTGCAAATCTAACGGGTGAAAAGAGTTGGAAAGTTTCCTTGATCGAAATATCCCTTATCAATATTTGTAGTATTTTATTTTTAATGAGTTTAAAACTTTAGATGCGAAAAGTAACCAAATCGTTGTATGTATATGTAAAGGTAAAATAACTGATGTGGATATTAATGATTATAATTTTAATTATTTTAATATTAATAATTTATATATATATATATATATTTTTTTTTGGAGAAAATTATAGCGTTGCATGTATATGTAAAGGTAAAGTAATTGATGTGGATATTAATGATTGTAATTTTAATTGTTTCAATATTAATAATTTATATATTTAATCGTGTAAAAAATTAGAGGAAAATTAGAAAGAAAAATGATGATGACATGACCGCTGATGTGGCTCAATAGAAGTATAGAAATAATAAATGTTACGCTTTTAAATATTAATATATAGATACCACAAGATGTTAAATATTACCCTCAAAACTTTAGGGAGTTTCATGTTTTACACAAAAAAAAAAAAAAAAAAGGTAAAAAAACCACATGAAATTTTGTATATTTTTTCCCAAAAATCTCATCTCTTTTCCTCTTTATCCTCTACTTTTTTATTCCTCCAAATTTCCAAACACACTTAATTCTCATCAAAACCAATTTAACAAAAAATAATGAGATTTAGCAAAAATTATATAATGAAAGGAGCAGATTTCAATTGTCTTTTTGGTTTAATGGGTTGATTTCTTAATCTTAAAGATTTAAAAGGCGTTCAATTGACCAAAAATGGAAGTATACAATATACCTCAATTTTGTTCTCAATATAATCATGATTATATTATATTTTTAAGAGTGTGTTAATTTATAATTGTATTTCACAAAAATTAGAACCCATTACTTCTTTAGTATGCATGGCTAAATAATATTTTGAGAGTACGTAAAAGTCGAAGAGATTTATGTGGCCTCGCTAAACTCGAAGAAAGGCATGGTTGATGGTATACCAACTACCAAAATTAAAATCTTGACCATACAAATCCTGGGCGGCATCATTTGAATTAATTTTACAATGACATCACTAAGATCATAAGGACAAGTTTGGTAAATTGAATAAAAATTACGACATGAATGATAATTTTTATTATTAGTCAAATCAATAATGGATAGGCCATATGGCCTATATTTATAATTTCAAGGTCCGTCGCACTATAGTTATTAAACCCGAATCGGAAGTTGACTGGGTCTATGAGTTGGGTCACTGGTTCAACCAGTGAGTCAACGGTTGAACCACAAGGTCAAATAAAAAAGAGAAAAAAAAAATGTTAAGGACTTAAACTTAAAGCAATAAACAAACAAAACACAAAAACGTAAACAAAAGAAGAGAAAATAAGGTTTAAACAATAAATATATAACATATACTAATATACTCATACTTATATGCTAATTAGCTATGCGAAACCAAAAAGTGATTTGTTCATATCTGCAAGTTTGGGGAACTGAAATTGTGAAAAGTGATGGGCTAAGTAGTGTGAATCGGCAGAGAAGTGAGAGAACATTGCAGTTTTATTTTTCTTTAGGTTTTCTCTTATTTAAATTACCATATTATCACACATTAAACAATAAAGAAGTCAATGAGATGGACCTATTAATGTAATTTTGTACAATTCACAAACCTAGCCGGGTCATTAAAACCCAACTAGGTCACATGGTTTGCTTAAAACCCGTCGAGTTTTACCGGTTTTGACCAAATCTTGTGCACATCCGATCTAATTGATGACCCGAACCGGTCTATGTGCCGAGTCACTGAATTACTGGTCCGATCGATTAGGCCGAGCTAGGTTTAATAACACTACATCACAGTACTGATACGCAAAATAATACGATTATGAGTACTAATTCAGATGGCATGAATTTAGATCAGACACCAACTACAATTTACAAATGTAGTAATGTTAATGATAGAGACCATATATATTATCCAAAAGTTAGATATGTTCTCTTTTTTGTTTAATAACTTCTAATAACAAAGGGTTGTAGCTTATTACACATCACCAACTCCAAATACTTGGAGAGACAGAATTTTTCCTTTACTGCTTTTATTCATGCGCTACATATATATCTCAGACTTTATGATCTGGTGCTTAATTATACAAGCTACGATCACAACGAAAGCACTCAAGTTCAACTACCCGAAGCTGCTGGCATACTTATGGTGGTATGGGTGTATACGGATTTGGTTTTGCCGGAGGAACCGGGCCTTTCCCATCTGAAAGATTAAAAAAAAAAAAAATGCCGCAAAATTAAGGCTTTTTAAAATTGTGACATATTTAAAATAATCTTATCAATTTTATCATAATAAATTTACAAAATGATATGTCAAGGATCACTGAAAAATAAGTACTCAAGTTTGATTACCTAGAGATGATGGCTTTCTGGATTGCTTATTAGGATGACTATAACGTTCTCCAAAACCGGTCCAGGGATTTGGTGTTGATGGAGCCATAGGGCCAACTTTCTTCACCTCTGATAGAACAAGACAATAATGCTACAAAATTAAATACATTTTAAAATTGCAATATTTAAATTGAAAATCTTATAAACAGATATATCAATTTACATACCATTTCGATAATTAAGTAATAACCAAATTGTAACAATGATTGCTATTTTGGGTTACACGTGTGAGTGAAGTCCCATATTGAATAAAGATGAGAAGAATGAATGGTTCATATAACATAATTGAGCACATACTCATTGGGCTTAGGCCTTTAAGGTTAAAGTGTGTTTCTATATGTTGATCCCTACCTAACGGGGATAGAGATATCCTAAATGGCCCACACTAATGGTGTGGTGTGAGGTTCCCATGAACATGGACGTGCGGGGTTCCCATGCATGTGCGTGCGGGGTTGACACATGGTTCCTATGGATAGCATACAAGAGACCCATGGATGATGCGTTGATGAACTGAAAAGCCCATTAGGAAAAGGGGAGTGAGTAGGACTTGTTCATCGCCCACAGAGAGGCAGAGACTCACACGTGAAGGGGAGATTGTTGGGTTACACGTGTGAGTGAAGTCCCACATTGAATAAAGATGAGAAGAATGAGTGGTTAATATAACATAATTGAGCACATACTTATTGGGCTTAGGCCTTTTGGATTAAAGTGTGTCTCTATATGTTATATTAATTACTCAAGGAAGCTCTCCAACATGTTATATTGTTAGGACATATGTGTTTTCACTTGTTAAGAACATATGTCACTTATTTATGTAAATTGACTAATCCTTTGACAAAACGCACTCTACTTGTAACTGGGTAGTTCTAGGAGTTTTTAATACTTCAAGAAACAAGGTTTCAAGATCAAGTGTTGAAGTCATCAAGTCTGTTCAAGAAAAACAAGCTGAAGTGCAAAATCATTAAATCTCGACACCTTCTCGATAGCTCCTCGACACCTGCTATCTGTCGAGATTTATAAAATCAGATTTTCTGATCTAATTTCTTGGGATCCGTGAATATGCTTTTGGGCCTTCTTTTCTTCTAACCCTAAACATATAAAAAGATTGTTTTAAGAGCCGTCAAATTGTACACAAGTTGCAAAAGCATTGAGTAATCTTTGTTTAAGCAAATTGTGATCAAAAGACAAAGTTCTTGACCTAGTTCATCTTCTCTGAAGAAGTTGCTGTGTATTTGCACCAAAGGGTTTTGTGACCAAGCATCTTCTTGATCTTCATCGTGTAGGATGAATTGAAGAACTTTGCAGCCAACCTCTCCTTCTAAGTTGGTGTTTGAAGTCGCGTACTAGGATCCGCGCATTGGTTAGTCACGTACTTAAGAGCCGTGCATCAAAGGTGGGAACTATCACTAGAAATCAAGTCCAATTTTGACCAAGCATCTTCCTGATCTTCATCGTGTAGGATGAACTGAAGAACTTTGCAGCCAACCTTTCCTTCTAAGTTGGTGTTTGAAGTCGCGTACTGGGATCCGCGCATTGGTTAGTCATGTACTTAGGAGCCGTGCATCAAATGTGGGAACTGTCACTACAGATCAAGTCCAATTGGGTATTGGGATAAGGGTTCAATTGTAGGTTGATAAGGTACTTGGGATTCCTTTACTTGTAACCGCTTGATTTGATAATAGTGGAGTTTCGAGAGTGGTGACCTGAAAATCACCCGGTGGGGTTTTTGTCGTAAGGGCTTTCCCCATTCGTAAACAAATCACCGAGTCATTTAATTTCCGCTGCATATTTAGTTTATTGGTGATTTGTATGTGCTTCCATACGTTTGCATGACAAATTGATTAATTAATAACTTGGATAATTAATTAATTGGTTTAATCCCAAAGGGTCATTCAGTTTGTGGCCTATCAAGTGGTATCAGAGCAGACACACTCTGATTAGGTTTAATCTTTGCTGTGTTGATCCATTGACCCCTGTTTGTCATGGATAGAGGACAGTCATTAATCATACCTCCTTTATTTGATGGCACTAACTATGCATACTGGAAAGTACGCATGAGAGCTTTCTTGCAGTCTTTAGATGAGAAGGTGTGGCAAGCTGTAGAGATTGGCTGGACCAAGCTAAAAGAAGAACCGGCCGATTGGGATGACGCCAAGATCAAGGCGGCAAACTTCAACAGCAGAGCGTTGAATGCCCTATTCAGCGCGGTCACCAATGAGGAGTTCAAGAAGATATCCTCAACTGAAACTGCTAAGGAGGCGTGGACCATCCTCCAGACAACCTATGAAGGAACAAAGGCTGTCAAAGATTCAAAACTTCAGAGGCTCACTACAAGCTTTGAAGAGATTAAGATGGAGGAGGATGAGTCGTTTGATGAGTTCTATGCCAAGCTCAAGGACATAGTGAACTCAGCCTTCAATCTTGGGGAAACCATCCCTGAACCCAAGGTTGTAAGGAAGGTGCTCAGATCTCTACCTGAGAGATTCCATGCCAAGATTACGGCAATAGAAGAATCAAAGGATATTGACAAAATTCCTTTGACTGAGCTGGTTGGAAACTTGCAGACCTACGAGCTAGGACTATCTAGGATTGGCAAAACGGGTAAAAGCAAGAGCATGGCCTTGAAGGCAAAGAGCAGTGATACAGATGAGTCTTCCGATGATGAAGATTCCAAGATGAAGTCCTACATTACAAGGTAGTTCAAGAAGTTTATGAAGAATGCCAATGGGAGGAACTTTGACAAGGACCGCAGACAATCCAGTTCTTCTCAGTTTAAGAGCCAAGACAAAGGGAAGAAGGATGCTAAGGATGGCGGTCAGTACACTGTTCCTGCAGGACCAAAGTGTTTTGGATGTCATGGATTCGGTCACATGAAGCATGAATGCCCAACATTGGGAAGAGTAAGGCACTTGCTGCAACCTTGAGTGACACTGAGCCCGAAGATGATTCCAACAATGAGGATGACGGAATCTTAAATGCCTTCACTGCCACAGTCAATCCTACTGAAGGGATTGTTGAAGAAGTGGATGAAGAAGAAGAACTGGTGGAGTCCAAATTTGAGAAGATGGATGATCAAGATGATATCCATTCAGCCTATGAGAAGCTTTACAAGCTCTCTGAGAAGCATGAGAAATTGTATAGGCTGGCCACCAAGAAGCTCAGTGATGTGGAACTTGATCGTGAAGAGTTGTCCACAAAGTTTGATGAGGTGAATCAAACTATTGGAGCACTGAGGTTTGAGAACAACTTTTTGGCTGAGAAGACCAAGAAGCTTGAAGCGGAGCTGTTTCAAGTCAGAGCTCAATTGGAGAGGACTTCAAGTGCAAAGCTTGATGAGATGCTCAGCAATCAGAAATCTGCTTCGGATCGAACAGGCTTAGGGTATGGTCTTTCTTTCTCTAATACTGCTTCTACTAGTAATACTGTTTTTGTTTCTCCTGCTAATAACACTGAAATTGAGAACACTGATGTTAAGACTGAATTAGCTAGTGAGAACTTAGACAAAGGTAAATCTATCTTAGGAGCACCCCCTAAGCAAGATAAGAAAGATGCTAAAAACCCTAGGGCTAAGAAGGCTAACTCTCAAAAGCCTAAACAAAAGAAGCAGCATCTCTGTCATCATTGTGGAGCTGCCGGTCATACTCGACCAAATTGCTATAAGTGGCTAGCCACTCAACAGAGCAACGACATGATAGCATCTGGAAGCCAAAATCAGCTTCAATCCTCTCTTGCTCCTCTTGGAGATCTTCTTAAAGCCCTCATGTTCCTTTCGAACTTGAACGGTTTCAATTCTTCCCCCTCATCGCTGGTTCAAGGGTTTAATCAAAGGAAAGGTTCTTCCAAGGTGTGGAAGAAAAAAGACTCTAAGTGATTTCATCACTTTCTTCTCCCTTCTTGTTTTTCTTGTTTGTTGCATTGCTTGTGTGTTTTGATTTTTGTTGAGTCAGTCTAGTTTTATGCTTTGCTTTGTTTAACATGTTTTTGTGTGTTTACTTTCAGTTTTGTTTATTTTGTTTTTAATATAAAAATAAATAAAAAATTGAAAAATCAGAAAAAAAATACAAAAACAGTGTATGTTTTGTGTACTTTGGTACTTGTGTACCTTAGATGGCCAATGAAACAGAGTTTTCTAAACTTTGTATCTCTTGTAGCTTAGATAAGCATCTCTATGCACAACTAAGCAAGTGAGCTTTGTGGCTCTTGTTTGTGATGAGTAAGATTAAGTTATCTCTTAAAACTTAACACTCATATCACTCTTTTTAACGGGTAGGACTAGAAAATTCTAAGAGAAAGGCATAGATAACCATCTCACCACTGTTGCCTGCGAATCATAATAAGACACCCCGTATTCTTCGGCATAGCAAAAGTGCAGTGTCAAAGACACCCGTATGCTTTGGCATAGCAAAAGTGTAGTGTCAAATGCTTAACATCTTGGGTATTTATTTTCTCTCTTTTATGCCCATCCATGATATGCTTAAATAAAAGAAAATAAGCAAAGAAAATAAAAAGTAAAAAGATAATGGTTGCAAGTGTGTATTCTAGGAGATGTGGGAGTTATAGGATGTACCTCGAAGGTGATAGTCCCCATTAAACAGTTATGATTGTGTGTGAGTTAAAGTTATTTTCTCATATCTCTGATCATCATAACATGTATACACATATGAAATCTTGCGATATTTTTCACACACAACACGCAATATTCTTTGCTACTTTTGATACATGTACAAGTACAATGTGATTTGGCCATCACAAAGGTTTTACATGTGCTAATATATGCTCACTAAACTGTCTTGACTTGTTTTTGAAAAATAAAATTAGTTAGACTTGTTTAGTATGTGTGTGTGTGTTTTTGAGGATCCATGTGCTTAAATTTTTGTTGAGAAATGATTTTGAGAGCTTTATATGTTGATTGGATCAATGGTTGAGGTGTATGTTGGATTGCATTCATGTCTGTGTTTTTCACTTCTCGAAAAACTGCTTTTAACTGCTGGCTCGACACCTTCTCGATACCTTGTTATCTGTCGAGCTTCTCAAGCCTTTTTCATATCGCAATCTTGACACCTCTTCGACACCTGATGGATCGATCGAGAAAGTTCCTGTCTCCTCGATACCTTGTCGATCGATCGAGCTTCTGTTCTTTGAAAGTGGATCTTGTCCCTCGATACCTCTCGACACCTTCAGCTGTCGAAGTTCATTTCCTTGACACCTACCTCGACAGCTTCCTCGATACCTCTCGACACCTCAGCTGTCGAGAATTACTGAGGTTCCTATAAAAGGCTCTGTCGCGATTCAGATCTCATTTCTCTCGATCTGTCTCGATCTGTCCGCGGCTGTTCATCTCCCTAACCTCTTTTTCTCACTCAAAACCTCCAACCCACGTGATTTTCGGCCCTTCCTTGGTTCAAATCACTTGGTAAGATCTCATTTTCCTTCCTTTTTCATGCATTTCATGTTTTGAAGTTTAGGTTTTGGGGTTTTTGAAAATTTTTGGGTGTTTTTTCAAAATTAATGAGATTTTCTTGAAATTTTGGGTTGGGTTTTCACTTAAATGTGTTCAAAATGTCATACATTGCATTTCATGTGCATTAGAATGGTATTTACATGCATTTAGATGTGTGTTCTATGTTTGTGTGCTGGTAGGATTGGATTGGGCTGAGCCCATGATGCTTTTTAATTTGCATGTCACATGTTCATGCATTCCCCATGCATACGTACTTATTGTTCAATATATTTGATATATGTGAACTGTTTTGGGACTTTTCTGATTGTCTCCTTCTCTATCTCTTTCTCATTCTGTTTACGTTAGTAGTGTCTATGGCACCCAAACGTAAATCCACTCCGACTCGGAACCTTCTGCGCTTTGGAGCTTCCTCTTCTTTTGATTCTGCTCCTCTTTGGTTCCGTGATGGAGATGCCCACAAGGCATTTTCGGAGAACTTTTCTAGACGAGGTGTTCATTCGGAATGCCAAGTCATTTTGGCGGACTTCGCCGACACTGACCTTCCCTCTGTCATTCACAGTAGGGGATGGGAGTCACTGTGTGACGTCCCGGTCACATGTCCTCTCGTGCTGATTCAGGAGTTTTACTCCAACATGCACGGGATCGATCGTTCAGTACCTCTCTTTTTCACTCGCGTTCGAGGTACGCGCATCCCTGTCACACCGCAGCTAGTTGCGGATGTACTTAGGGTTCCTAGGATAGATTTTCCTGACTATCCTTCCTGTGAGTGTCTGAGGATTGTGTCCAAAGATGAGCTCATTTCTGCCTTTTGTCAGCGCCCAGCTGATTGGGGTGAGCATCAGTACACATCATGTAGGCCTTTTGCTAAAGGTCCTAGATTCCTAAACATGGTGATGACTTTTGTACTCCATCCACTCTCTCACTACAACTCCATCATAGAGCCTCGTGCTCGATTTTTGTTGTCTCTTCTTAAGAATCTTACTATAGATTTTCCTTCTCATTTCATCATTTCTATCATAGATGTTCATCTAGATTCGGCGTCCCATGATAAGCTCATCTTTCCTTCCGCTATCACGAGGATCTTACACCATTTTTCTATCTCTTTTCCTGTGTCCGACCACTTCACACACATCTGTGCCATAGATGCCACTACCGTAAAACATAGTGAGCCTCAGTTTAGGTCGAAACAGACGGATTCCACTCCTCCATCTACATCTGCTCCTTCTTCCTCTATTAGCGATGTATCTCTTGGAGACATCATGGCGCAGCTGCAGCGCATGGATGCTCGCCTCGATACACTCTCCTCTGAGTTGTATCAGGTGAATGTTTGTGTTGGTCGTATTGCACGACGGCAGGCGACCATGGGTGGTTTTGCTCTTAAGGCTACTTCTTCACCACCTTCTCCAGCGGCTTCTGACTCTGAGGATGATGGTGATGACGATGATGCTTCAGACGATGATGATGGAGATGCTAGCTCTACTGATGAGATGTCTACATGACACTCTACCCTTTGTCACTCGTGACAAAAAGGGGAAGTAGTTTTGGGTTATAAGAGTAGTCATCTTAGGGGGAGAGTTAGTATAGGACATTTTTGATAGGGGGATTGTTGATATTTAAGGGATATAGTGAGGTTTTGATGTATCTTTTCTTTTCTATTCTTTATAGATACATTGATCTTGTATATGAGGTCTTGTGACCAGTTTTACATACATTGTACTTTAACCTCTCTCTTCATGTGTTGTTTCTTCTCTATCTTTATACACATGTTCATTATACTTGTATGCAATCTATTATTTCTGTTTCACACAAGATGCCTTAATGAGTTTTGTTTAAAGTGTTTCAGAAGTACAGGTTGTCAAAGTGTACTTGCCATAAACTCTCTTCTTGCAAAGTTTTTCAAGAGTTTGTGTTAGGATAGATTTTATTGTATTCAACAAGTGAATATGAGTTGAGTGATTTATGACTTCTCTCATATGTTCATTTGTTTGTTGTGGTTTTGTCACGGATTGCCAAAGGGGGAGATTGTTAGGACATATGTGTTTTCACTTGTTAAGAACATATGTCACTTATTTATGTAAGTTGGCTAATCCTTTGACAAAACGTACTCTACTTGTAATTGGGTAGTTCTAGGTGTTTTTAATACTTCAAGAAACAAGGTTGCAAGATTAAGTGTTGAAGTCATTAAGTCTGTCTAAGAAAAAACAAGCTGAAGTGCAAAATCATTAAAGCTCGACACCTGCTCGATAGCTCTTCGACACCTGCTATCTGTCGAGATTTATAAAATCAGATTTTCTGATCTGATTTCTTGGGATCCGTGAATATGCTTTTGGGCTTTCTTTTCTCCTAACCCTAAATATATAAAAGGATTATTTTAAGAGCCGTCAAATTGTACACAAGTTGCAAAAGCATTGAGCAATCTTTGTTCAAGCAAATTGTGATCAAAGACGAAGTTCTTGACCTAGTTCATCTTCTCTGAAGAAGTTGTTGTATATTTGCACCAAAGGGTTTTGTGACCAAGCATTTTCTTGATCTTTATCGTGTAGGATGAACTGAAGAACTTTGCAGCCAACCTCTCCTTCTAAGTTGGTGTTTGAAGTCGCGTACTGGGATCCGCGCATTGGTTAGTCACGTACTTGGGAGCCGTGCATCAAAGGTGAGAACTGTCACTACAGATCAAGT
This sequence comes from Quercus aquifolioides, assembly GCA_019022515.1. NCBI lineage: Eukaryota > Viridiplantae > Streptophyta > Magnoliopsida > Fagales > Fagaceae > Quercus > Quercus aquifolioides. The sequence continues at coordinate 939,300 of CM032335.1, read as the reverse complement.
CCAATTGGGTATTGGGGTAAGGGTTCAACTATAGGGTGGTAAGGTACTTGGGATTCCTTTACTTGTAACTGCTTAATTTGATAATAGTGGAGTTTCGGGAGTGGTGACCTGAAAATCACCCGGTGGGATTTTTGTTGTAAGAGTTTTCCCCATTCGTAAACAAATCACCGTATCATTTAATTTCCGCTGCATATTTAGTTTATTGGTGATTTGTTTGTGCTTCCACACGTTTGCATGATTAATTGATTAATTAATAACTTAGCTAATTAATTAATTGGTTTAATCACAAGGGGTCATTCAGTTTGTGGCCTATCATATATAGAAAAATATTTCCTCCCCGCTCCCAAAAAAAACTAATCGCTCTCTCTTTCTAAACTAGGCCAACACACTTATTTGTGAGTCTGTTGGGTGTAGGTATATTTTTCAAGAATTTAATGTGGGTTGGTGTCGATTAGGGTTTTGCTTGGATAATCTATTGGGTTGTTGAGAATTGCTTATCACTCATACGAGCTCAATTGTGATGAAATCAGTTATGGATGTCAATGATTAACTTCAATGACCAGCTTGTTCATGGTTTGAATGTGAAACGAGAACCACAATGACTACTTTTTTTATTGTTTATTTAAAAGTTTGACATACTTATTGATAAGTTCTAAAGGATCAGTGGGCTGAAAAGTCTTCGGGTGCTGCTGATCTTGAAGGCCAAGTCCTGGAAATACCAAATTCAATCAGAGAAAGACCGGTGGAGGCCGGTCTAGGGTCCTCCGATGGTAAAGTCAGTGATTTGAAGTAGAAAGAAAGACTTCAAAGACTTCAAATATTTTTTTATCTGGAATTCTAAAAGAGAGAAAAAGTCCCCTTACCTCTGCGTAGAAGGGTCTTTATATAGTGTTAGGAATCAGTTATTTCTTCAATCATCGTAGAGTTTGGAGGACTCACAGGGTAACTTCTATAACTGTCATAGGAGTCACCTCATCGAAACCGGTGTTGAGATTCAAACAGTATGACTCTTCAACATGACTCTTGGTTAGAGTTGTGTTGGAGCACAACTTTTGGTGACCCTTGTTCGTCCTTCTTCAACGAAGGACGAGGGTCACCGCTTGCTCGTCCTTCATTGGACGAGCAAATAAGATACTGCTTGCTCGTCCTTCATTGGACGAGCGTAAGGAGGATGAATGTAGACGGTTAACGAAGGACGAGTGTATCAACCACTCGTTCTCCGTTTTGTGCATCGCTATGGACGGCACTATGGACGAGTGATTTGACTTGGTGTTTTCCTTGCACCATCAGTTGCCCCCTTGTCCATGTGTCGTCCAAGAAAATATAGTAATTTATTTCTCTGGATAGATGATCTTTTCCAACAATCAAAGATGCCACGTGTCACAATCTGATTGATGGATTACTTCGTCGTTTCATATTTTCGAGACGAAGACCACGTGTCATCGTCTGATTGGTCTTGTCGTTTCATATGTCAGGCCACACCATCTATAAATAGTGGAATGCCCCCATTACCCTCTCACTTTCTGAGATTTTTCCTCTTTGACATTCGTCGTCTAGAGCCTCGTCTAAGAGTTTTCCGCGTCTTAGAGCCAGGTATTCCCTCTTTCCTCGTCTTTTAGGTTTTCAAAAATTTTCTTCTTTTTGGAAAATGTCAGGAATCACAATTTCCTCGTCTAGCGATAGTACAGAAAGAGCTGTGGACGAGTATTATGACGAGAGTAGTGATAACTCTAGCGACACTAGTAGTAGTAGTAGGGAAAACACTACTGACGAGGAGTATGTCTCAGGGGTCCCTGGGCTTCCTTTAGAAGAAGTACAAAAACAACTTAGGAAAACTATAGGGTCCCAGGTAGGTACCTCGTCTTCAATTCCTCCGTCCAGTCCTTTGGACGAGACGGAGGTTACTGTATATAGCTGTGCTGTAGATATTCCTTCCAAGACAGACGAGGAAAGATTAAACAACCTTAGGCAGTGGTATCAAATCCCAGACGAGTTTAATCCCAGATTACCCGTCCGCAATGAGTGGTGTTGTAACCCTCATTTTGGGATAGGTGTGTACGAGGCCTACCTTCTTGGAGGTCTTAGATTTCCTTTAAATTCTTTTACCAGAGAGCTGTTAGTTAGGTTAGGTTTAGGGGTGTGTCAATTCAACCCCAATGCATGGAGATTAATTATCTCTATGCAAATTTTGTGGAGGGAAGTGTTTGGAGGGGATCGTCCTATCACTGTGGACGAGTTCCTCTACTGCTATAAACCTTCCGAGATTCATCAATCTCCTGGCTTTTATCAATTCACAGCCAGGAGTAAAGATTGTAGACTGGTGAAATCCTTGGCCTCGTCTGACAGAAAATGGAAGACGGAGTTTTTCTTCGTCTCTGGATTCTGGGCTGGAACTCCCGTAGACGTTGGCCAGGATTCCTTTGGTCGTTTTACCGGGGACCTAGGGAACCTTCGTCCTGAGGGTAAGTCCCTTTGCTTTCCCCTTCTTTTCTTTTATCTTTTACTTATTACCTCATCTAACCTTAGTTTATTCCATTACAGCTGTTAGACGACCCAGTTTGAGCAAGTTGCACCGTGACCGCGTCCACAGGGCTCGTCTACACGGAGATAGGGATTTTCACTCCTTGGTCAATCTCAGACGACTAGCTAAGTGGAGATTAGGTCCTAACCCGTCTGACATCGCAATTGCACACGAGGTTACAGTGAGAAAAAGTAAGTATTAGATTTTTGCATTCTTTTGCATCTTTTACTTTTACTTTTCTAAGCGAGTCCCCTTCGTCTTTTTATAGGAATGGCAACTATCAGAAGTAATAAGGGGATAGAGGTGAGTGCTGAGGGGAGTCGTCCTGAGCTTGAGCGCCAAGCTCGTCCTGTTGCTGGAGACAAAAGGAAAACCATGTCCAAACACTTAGATTTGGAGAACCTCCCCAGCAGGCGTGGCAAAAAGGCTAAGCATGGCTCGTCTCAGGTGGTGAAGCCCACTTCGTTGTCCCAGCAACCACCCAAAGTCTATGAGATCGACTCGTCCACTCCTTTGGAGTCCACTCCATCCAAAACTCCTCCATCCAAAAGCGCGCCCACCTCGTCTCAACCTCCTCAAAAGGCCCCTTCAAACATTATTGAAAATGAGGATTTGGTCTGGGAGTGTTTTAAGAACGCTGTGACGGACGAGGATATTACCGTCTGCTATGACCTGTCCCTCAAGGACTTCGAACACTCAGGTGTTCACGACCTTTTTAAGGTAATGTTTCTTTCTTCGTCTTGACCAAATGTATATTTTCTTTTTCAAGGTAATTTATATTTGTTGATTAATTTTCTTTTTCTTTTTTTTTTTTTTTTTTTTTTTTTTTTTTTTTTTTTTTTTTTTTTTTTTTTTAGGGCATGTCTAAGTTTATAGCAGCGTCCAGACAAGCCACTGGGTTGGACAAGACGAGGATCTTGCTAGAGACGAGGGTCCAGGAGTTAAAAGCTGAAGCTAAACAATGGGCTGAGGTTGCTGTCAAGACTACGGAAGAGGTGAAAGAGTTGAAGACATTGGTTGAGGAGATGAAAACTAGTGCTGCGGAGAAGGACGTTTGTCTTGAGGCCTTGCAGAAAAAGAATAACGAATATGGCACTCTTCTTTCCAAAGCGAAGGAAGATGCAGTGGCTGAGTTCAAAGCATCTAAGCAATTCACAGATGCTATGGACACCAACTATGCAGCAGGGTTTGAAGACTTCAGGATGGACGCTGCTGAGAAGTTTCCTGATGTGGACTTCAGCTCCATCGTGCTCAATTTGAACCCTGCCACCACTAGTTCTCTTCTTCAGACTGGCTCCGATGACATCAATGTTGAAGACGATGCTACAACCCTGCCCCCTCAGGATGCCTCCAATGTCGCTCCCTCTACTTAAAGATTTTTCTTTTTGTATTTTGATTTGGTCCGTTTTGAGACCTTTTTATGTAATTTCAATACATTTGCTTCGTCCAAGGTTTTAGGACGAGGTTTTAAACAATCATCAGTTTATTTACCAAGGGTTTTTTGGACGTATGATATCCACCCTTTTCTTAATGAATGTCGTTTTTCTTTTGTACATGTACGGACGAGTTTTATATATATATTATTATTATTATTTTTTTTTTAAACTCAACTTCGTCCATATGAAAAGGTAATAATCAACATTCCTTGTCCATGGACTTGTGAGATGATAGAGATTACCATTACTCGTCCATGGGCTTTTTGTTGAGAAATGATAAAGGTAAGCATTACTCGTCCATGGACTTGGCTGATCTTCATGTTTATGAAGTGAAGGCCTTACATTTTTCTCGTCCATGGACAGGATCGTTTTAATAAAGGCCTTAAAAAGATTGAAATACAGCCAAGCATTTCTTCGTCCATGGCTTAACATGCACCCGTCTATGCACTTTCTCGTCCACGGTATGATTAGGTATAATGTTTTACCTTGCCCATCCTATGGACGAGAATGCCTTGGACTTTGCAACTCGCTTAGGCATTAGTTTTACTCCGTCCTTCGATTTGGACGAGTGTGCCTTGATTTCGCTTTCTAGGAAAGCTTGAGATTACATCTCCGCGTCCAGAGAATTTTCTCGTCTTGAGCTTTTAAGCTTTTTTTTTTAAGAGTCAATATGAACAAGAATCGATGGAAAACATAAATTTACACAACATTATGTACATTCCACAAACATAGTTCATAACATAGATATTGTTCATAGACGAGGCATGCACTTTAGAGGCTAATGCCTTTATTAGAACAAATACAAACCAAACCATAATTTCGTCCATATGTTTAACATAACAAAGCCACACTGAAAACATATAAATAAACAAGTTTTTATGTAATCCCTGGGCTCGTCCAGAGTCATGCTCCCTTAGGCTGGCAATTTACTGATAGTATCTCCTCAAGTGCTCCACATTCCAAGGATGCTCCAGCTTCCTCCCATCAAGGGCTTCCAAGTAATAGGATCCCTGCCTTTTGAAGTTTATAACTCTGTAGGGGCCTTCCCAGTTAGGTCCCAGCTTCCCATGAGCTGGGTTCTTTGTTGCTAAGGAAACCCTCTTCAGGACGAGGTCCCCTATGTTGAATCGCCTTGGCTTCACCATTGCGTCATATTGCCTCGCCATCAGGTTTTTATACCTCGCCATCCTTTGTTCAGCGTCCGTCCTTACCTCGTCTATCAAATCGAGGTTCACACGGAGTTGCTCCTCATTAGCTTCATTCTGATAGGTTGCCACCCTGTGACTGGCCATGTGCACTTCTGCAGGTATGACTGCTTCAGTTCCATAGGCTAGTTTAAAAGGAGTCTCTCCTGTGGGGGTTCTCGCTGTGGTCCTATATGCCCAAAGAACACCTGGTAGCTCATCTGGCCATACTCCCTTTGCCCCCTCAAGCCGAGTCTTGATTATCTTTAGCAAGGATCGGTTTGCGACTTCAGCCTGTCCATTAGCTTGTGGGTAGGCTGGCGAGGAGTAATGATTTTGAATCCCAAAGTGTAGGCAAAAATCTTTGAACAATGCATTGTCAAATTGTCGTCCGTTGTCAGATATCAGCACCCTGGGCACCCCAAACCTGCACACAATGTTCTTCCATACGAAGTTTTTGACATTTTGTTGTGTGATGTTAGCTAAGGGTTCTGCTTCCACCCACTTGGTAAAATAATCAATTCCAACGACGAGAAACTTCATTTGCCTTACACCTAGTGGAAAAGGACCCAGGATGTCTAGCCCCCACTGCGCAAAAGGCCATGGGGCCGTCATTGGAGTTAAGTACTCTGATGGTTGCCTAGGGACGTTGCTAAACCTTTGGCATTGATCGTAGACCTTGACGTAGGCCTTAGCATCAGCTTGCATGTTTGGCCAATAATATCCTGCACGGACGACTTTGTGGATGAGTGACCTGGCTCCTGAGTGATTTCCACAAGCTCCTTCATGAATTTCTCTCAATATATAGTTTGCTTCGTCTGGAGCCAAACACCTGAGATATGGCTGGGAAAAACCTCGTTTGTAGAGAATCTCGTCCATAAGAACGTACCTGGCTGCTCTTACCCTCAACTTCCTTGCTTCATCTTTTTCTCCTGGAAGTCGTCCGTCTCTTAAGTATGACACGATTGGGGCCATCCAATTTCCTCTACTTTCCACCTGCTGTACTTCTGGGATGTCTATACTCGGTATGTATTGAATCTCATCGAACTTACCCACGGCTTCACTCGCTGAAGCTTCTTTTGCTAAGGCATCAGCTTCCATGTTCTCCTCCCTTGGGATTTGAACGAAGTTGGCGTCCTCAAACTTTTTAATAAGGCGCATTACACTGTTAAGGTACTTCCTCATTCGTTCTTCCTTAGCCTCATACATCCCACTCACTTGGCCCATAATTAATTGGGAATCTCCCAAGACGAGGAGTGACTTCGCTTCTACAGACTTAGCCAATTCCAGGCCTTTTAGAAGAGCTTCGTACTCAACTTCGTTATTAGTTGTCTGATACTGCAAACGAACTCTGTGTCTTAGTTTGTCCCCCTCTGGAGATTGTAAAACCACGCCTATTCCTCCTGCGTACAGTGTAGATGAGCCATCCACATGGACGACCCATTTCTTGCTTTTTTCATCTTCACCGTCATCATCACAGCTTAACGTAAACTCAGCAATGAAATCTGCCAGAGCTTGAGCTTTTATGGCGTGTCTTGGTTGGTACTTTATATCAAACTCACTGAGCTCGACGGCCCATTGAATCAAACGTCCTGCAGCCTCTAATTTGTTCATTGCCTTCTTGAGTGGGTGATCTGTCATGACGTTAATGACGTGAGCCTGAAAATAATGCCTGAGTTTTCTGGAGGCTGTTATCAATGCAAAAGCCAATTTCTCCATTAACGGGTATCGTCCCTCTGCTCCCCTCAATGCTTTGCTGGTGTAGTACACAGGTCTTTGTACCTTGCCCTCTTCCCTCACTAGAGCTGAACTTACTGCGTGTGGGGTGACTGCCAAATACAAGTACAACTCTTCTCCTTGCACGGACGGGCTTAACAACGGGGCTTTGGTGAGATATATCTTCAAGTCTTCGAAAGCTTTTTGACATTCGTCAGTCCATTCAAATGCTTTTTTTTAAGAACCTTAAAAAATGGCAAACATTTGTCAGTAGCTTTAGAAACAAACCTGTTGAGGGCGGCAACTCGTCCGGTGAGGGACTGGACTTCTTTAACATTGCTCGGAGGCTTCATATCCAATATTGCCCGAATTTTATCAGGGTTTGCTTCGATTCCTCTGTAGGAGACCATAAATCCTAAAAATTTCCCTGATGATACTCCAAAAACACATTTGTTAGGGTTCAACTTCATGTGATACTGCCTTAATGTGTCGAATGTTTCCTGCAAGTCGTCCAAATGCCTCTCCTCGTCTTGAGTTTTCACCAACATATCGTCTATGTAGACTTCCATATTCCGCCCGATCTGTGGACGAAACATGTGATTGACCAGTCGTTGGTATGTTGCTCCAGCATTTTTCAGACCGAAAGGCATCACTTCATAACAAAATAGTCCTTGGCTAGTGATGAAGGACGTCTTCTCTTGGTTTGCTTCATCCATCCTAATCTGATTATAACCAGAGAAAGCATCCAGGAAACTGAGCAACTTGTGGCCGGCAGTAGAATCTACCAACTGATCAATGCGCGGCAACGGGTAACTATCCTTGGGGCAAGCTTTGTTTAAGTCTGTGAAATCAACACACATTCTCCACTTGCCGTTTGCCTTCTTGACCATGACTACATTGGCTAACCAGTCAGGATAGTATACCTCTCGAATGAACTTCGCCACAATTAACTTCCGAACTTCCTCCTTAACAGCATTATCCCTCTCAGGGGCGAACACCCTCTTCTTTTGTCGCACTGGCTTGTAGGAAGGGCAAACACTCAGACGGTGGGTAATGACGCTAGGATCTATACCCGGCATGTCTTCGTGACCCCAAGCAAACACATCCCTGTTTCTTATTAAAAAACAAGTGAGGTCCTTCTTAATTTTCGCATCCAAATCTGCTCCAACCCTAGTACACCTCTCAGGGTTATTTTCATCTAAGGAAATATCTTCCAATGCTTCTATGGGCTCTGCCACAATTCTTCCCTCTTCTATATTCATTGCTTGAAATTGCTCGTCTGTAGCCAACATGGCCAGATAACACTCTCTTGCTGCTAGTTGGTCTCCCTGTACTTGCCCTACCCCATGCTCCGTCGGGAACTTCAATGACAGATGGTATGTAGACGTAACTGCCTTCCACCTGTTTAGGGTCGGCCTTCCAACTATGGCATTGTAAGAGGACGAGCAATCTACTACTAGGAAATTCACGTCGGTAGTCAACTGTTGTGGGTATGCTCCCACCACCACTGGCAACGTGACAGTTCCTACAGGCTGTACCTTCATTCCTCCAAAACCTACTAACGGCGAGTGCACTGGACGTAGCTGATCTCGTCCAACCCTCATCTGCTGAAAGGCTGGATAATACAGAATGTCTGTTGAACTTCCATTGTCTATCAGCACTCTTCTGGTTGTGTAATCAGCAATAAGCAAAGTGATAACAATAGTGTCATCGTGAGGATGGTGGATTCTCTCAGCTTCCTCGTCCGTGAAGGTCATCGCCTGCTCGTCCATGGGCTTAGCTCTCGGTGACCGTCCAGAAAGTTGGACGTTCTACACTTCCTTCAGGTATGCCTTCTTTGTTTTGGACGACTGTCCGGTTATACTTCCCCCCATGATGACTTTTATTTCTCCGAGCGGCGGTCGCGATGATTCCTCTACCTTCCCCTTCAATTTCTCGTCCTTATGGTCTCGTCCAAGGAAATTTCTCAGCTTCCCTTGCCTAATAAGATTCTCTATCTGCTGCTTCAAATCAAAACACTCGTCCGTATCATGGCCATGGTCTCTATGGAAGCGACAATACTTGTTCCTATTGCGCTTGTTGGGATCTCCCTTCAGCTTCTCCGGCCATTTCAAGGAAGGCTCGTCCTTGATTTGCATAAGGACTTGCTCGAGTGGTACATTCAAAGGGGTGTACTGTTGATTCCGCGCTGAAGGGCCTGCTTTCTTCTCTCGGTCTTTCTTATCTTCTGTTCGTCCCTTCTTGGGACGAGGGCCTTGTTCCGACTGGCGCATTGAATTGGCTTCCACTCTCTCAATTCTCTTCCTCTTCTTGGCTATGATAGCATCCTCAGCGTTCATAAAATTCTGGGCTGAATGAACGAGTTCAGCCATGGTCTGAGGCGCTTGTTCATATAACTTATGAATAAACAGGTCAGAATGAACCCCATTGTGGAATGCCGCCAGAAGGAGCTTATCATCCACCTCGTCCACTGCCAAGGCGTCCCTGTTGAACCGCGTGATGAAGGACCGCAAACTCTCGTTTTCTCCTTGCTCTATGGCTAGCAAACTAGACGAAGAGCGTTTATGCCTCTGCCCTCCAATAAAATTGTTGACGAACAACTTGCTTAACTCCTCAAAGGACGTCACGGTATTGGGGGGTATTTTGCTAAACCACACTCGTGCGGGTCCCTTGAGGGTGATGGGGAAGGCTCTACACATTATCTCATCAGGAACTCCTTGAAGGTGCATGGTAGTCTTGAAAGTGGCGATGTGGTCAAAAGGGTCTTGTGTTCCATCATACGAGTCCAAGGAAGGCATCCTGAATTTCGGAGGCAAGGGATGGCCATTGATAGAGGCTGTAAAGGGAGAGTCTGTTCGGTGAACTAAGTCTTCCACGAGGTTAGTCCTCCTCATGTTCTCCCTCATCTCATCCATAACTTTCCTTATCTGATCTACTTCCTTTTCCAAGTGTGGTACCCTTCTTGGAATGGTACCCCTTGATTGACTCTCCAGTTCTGCATGTCTTCCATCCCCTTGACTCTGTCCAGGGTCCTCCCCATAGGCCTCATGCCGTTGGCTCTTAAGGGAAATCTCCCTTCTCAATTCTTGGTTCTGGCGAGTCAACTCTGCCATAGCGGCAGCCATTGCTTCCACGCGCTGGCCAGGAGGGGGTTGCATGGCTGGTGCAGATTGTTGGGCACGGTGGGGGTTGCTGGAAGCGTCTCTACTCTCTTGGGGGCCTGGACTGGTAACCCTTGATCTGGTCCGGACCATTTCAGCCCTTTGTTTGAGAAAGAAATCACGAACTCAACAAATGAAGTTTAAACGTGACAAACAATTTCTTCCCCACAGACGGCGCCAACTGATAAGTTCTAAAGGATCAGTGGGCTGAAAAGTCTTCGGGTGCTGCTGATCTTGAAGGCCAAGTCCTGGAAACACCAAATTCAATCAGAGAAAGACCGGTGGAGGCCGGTCTAGGGTCCTCCGATGGTAAAGTCAGTGATTTGAAGTAGAAAGAAAGACTTCAAAGACTTCAAATATTTTTTTATCTGGAATTCTAAAAGAGAGAAAAAAGTCCCCTTACCTCTGCGTAGAAGGGCCTTTATATAGTGATAGGAATCAGTTATTTCTTCAATCGTCGTAGAGTTTGGAGGATTCACAGGGTAACTTCTATAACTGTCATAGGAGTCACCTCATCGGAACCGGTGTTGAGATTCAAACAGTATGACTCTTCAACATGACTCTTGGTTAGAGTTGTGTTGGAGCACAACTCTTGGTGACCCTTGTTCGTCCTTCTTCAACGAAGGACGAGGGTCACCGCTTGCTCGTCCTTCATTGGACGAGCAAATAAGATACCGCTTGCTCGTCCTTCATTGGACGAGCGTAAGGAGGATGAAAGTAGACGGTTAACGAAGGACGAGTGTATCAACCACTCGTTCTCCGTTTTGTGCATTGCCATGGACGGCACTATGGACGAGTGATTTGACTTGGTGTTTTCCTTGCACCATCACTTATATTAACTTGTAAGATTAATATAATAAAATTGGTGGAATCTCTTACAACACTATATTTAAATGTAGAGAAGTATATCAAAGATATATGAAAAGTGTATCCATTCACAAAATATAGTACTCACTTTAGATAGAGTATGAGTATCGATTATTCGTACTGTTTCTATTGAAATTTTCGAAGATGTTTTAGTTTGTTAAGGTTGACACCAAATGTTATGAGACAGAGTACGTTTCCACTCTAACCCGCAAAAAATAACTTTAAGCATATAAGCTTAGCTTATTTATTTTCTTTTCCACTCGATTCACTTTAATCAAATGAAAAATAATATAATGAAGCAAGATGAAAATAAAAAACAAGAATAAGGGCAGACTTACTGGGATTGTCAAGCTCGGTTGTGGATGCCACTTTTGAGGCAAAAAAAAAAAAAAAAACATTAAAATGAAGAGAACTCCCCAAGTGATGATGAACTTTTTAGAGGCCATGGTTTTGGGACATGGACGCATATCTAGGGCGTGGTATTATATATATAGGCCATATTTTGCATTTCTTTTTTAAAAATAAAATAAAATAAAATAAAAACTATTTGCCTCTTATTCTCCCATCTTATTCCTCATTTTTTTTTTGTTTTTGTTTATTTTGCCCCACCCAAGGGGTCGGAGGTAAATTTTTCTAAGAACACAAACCAATTCATCTTAAGTCATGATTAAGAATAGTTAAGGATGTCCAATACTCTGCATCACTATAGCTAGCTGTCACCGGTAAACTTTTTACAGCTGAATTTAACTATTTTCAAAGGTGTCATTCTTTTTCTTTTGCTGGAGTATCATTGATTGTGCTAATGAGTCGTTCTCCACAAAGTGTTAGGACATATGTGTTTATGTGTTTTCACTTGTTAAGAACATATGTCATATGTTTATGTAAATTAGCTAATCCTTTGACAAAACGCACTCTACTTGTAATTGGGTAGTTCTAGGTGTTTTTAATACTTCAAGAAACAAGGTTTCAAGATCAAGTGTTGAAGCCATCAAGTCTGTCCAAGGAAAACAAGCTGAAGTGCAATTTCATTAAAGCTCGACACCTGCCTGATAGCTCCTTGACACCTGCTATCTGTCGAGATTTATAAAATTAGATTTTCTGATCTGATTTCCTTGGAATCTTTGAATGTGTCTTTGGGTTTTCTTTTCTCCTAACCCTAGACATATAAAAGAATTATTTTAAGAGCCATCAAGTGGTACACAAGTTGCACAAGCATTGAGAAAACTCTATTCAAGCAATTTGTGATCAAAGATGAAGTTCTTGACCTAGTTCATCTTCTTTGAAGAAATTGCTGTGTATTTACACCAAAGGGTTTTGTGACCAAGCATCTTCCTGATCTTCATCGTGTAGGATGAACTGAAGAACTTTGCAACCAACCTCTCCTTCTAAGTTGGTGTTTGAAGTCGCGTACTAGAATTCGCGTATTGGTTAGTCACGTACTTGGGAGCCGTGCATCAAAGGTGGGAACTGTCACTACAGATCAAGTCCAATTGGGTATTGGGGTAAGGGTTCAACTGTAGGTTGGTAAGGTACTTGGGATTCCTTTACTTGTAACCGTTTGATTTGATAATAGTGGATTTCGGGAGTGGTAACCTAAAAATCACCTGGTGGGGTTTTTGCCGCAAGGGTTTTCCCCATTCGTAAACAAATCACCGTGTAATTTAATTTCCGCTGCATATTTAGTTATTTGGTGATTTGTTTGTGCTTCCACGTTTTTGCATGTTAAATTGATTAATTAATAATTTGGCTAATTAATTAATTAGTTCAACATTCAGTTTGTGCCCTATCACAAAGAAACAAAAGGAATTTTTCTATTGGAAATTAACGAATTGAAGTATTTTCCAAATTCCAACAGTATTGTTTTTGACCTAACTTGGTTATTTGATTACTATGTATCACGTTTTCCTGTTGGAATTTCGATCAATAAGCTGAACCAATGCCGTAGTCCAGAATTATGTTTGGCTAATTGTCACTCTCAATAGTGCAAGCCCTGGACTCAAGAGAGTCAGAGGGCTAGTCCTTGGATAGTATAACGTACAATGAAAGTGAACTTGGCTTTTCATTTTCTGCTCATTCAAAAACCTTTCTTGCACCAATACTACACAAGAAATCTCTCTTCTTCTTCTTCTTCTTCTTCTTCTTCTTAATTTTTAATTTTTAAGTACACATGAAATCTAATCAGCCAAGGTCAAGACTGCAAAATTGCACCAATACAATCTAAAAATCCGTTAAAAAACTCTCGAAGTTATGTATCTCTGAAGGAAAACTTCAAAACCTAGAAGTATTGTCAACCTCACCAAGAAGATGCCTTGGAATTTGGAGACTCCAGGTCATAAAGAAGCACAAGTTTATGTGCTTCAAACAAGAGGTTGTTCAATTTTTGGTCAATTTTGATAATCCATTTTCTTGGGCCACTTCGTTTAGTATGTGTTTTGATGAACTTAGTTTGGTTAATGTATTTTTCTTTTTAAAGATCATATTAGGTCTACTTTGGTCCATTCAATCCACTTCAGTCCATTTCGGTTCACTTCTGTCCATTTTGATCTATTCAGTCCATTTGAGTCTACTTTGGTCCATTGGATCCCCACTTTTGTCTATTTTAGTTTGTTTTCTTTTCAAATAGTTTTGAAAATAAAGTAGAGGCATAATAGGAACATTAGTAAACTAATAATTTTTATTTTTAGAAACAGAACAATATTTTGGAATATCCCAAAATGGAATAGAAGACAAACAAATTAGGACGGAGATAGTATATTTTTTACTTTTTGCTTTTTTTCTTCTAATACTATTTTCTATAAATTTTTTATTATTCTCTCTCACATTCTCTCTTGAAAAAGTGGTTATTCTCTTTCTTTTAATTTTTTCATTCTTTCTTGCAACTATACTTTATATTGATGAATCATTGTAATTTTTAAAACTCTATTTTGGGTTCATACATTTTGATTTTGTATTTTTTAGTTCCCTATTACAAGTACTCTCTCTCTCTCTCTCTCTCTCTCTCTCTCTCTCTCTCTCTCATAGTTTTGGTTTGATTTTGTTTTAAGTTATACTTGATTATTTTGGAAGTAAGAATTTGAGTTTATATCAAAAAATTCAAAACAGAATCTTGGTTATGCTAATTACAAATTGGCATTGGGTCTATTTCAGTCTATTTTAGCCTACTTCATCTTTTTTTTTTTTTTTTTTTTTTTTTGAGAATGTAGTGGGCTAAAATAGAATGAAATAGACTCAATGCCAATTTGTAATTACTAATTAGCATAGCCAAGATTGTGTTTTGAATTTTTTGATATAGACTCAAATTCTTACTTCCAAACATGTATCTCACTAACAAATGGTGGAGAGGTCACTTCTCTTGAGTTCAATCTGTTTCCAAAACAAATGGCCAAAAATTTCAATAATGTCGACAGCCCTGTTAGTATTGCGGCCATTGAACTCTAGCCACGAAGAATTTTTCTTGGGAGTTGGGATTTTAGACCGTACTTGATTATTTATTTGGGACATAGACCATATATTGGCTAAAGGTCAATTAGTTGGAGATTGGTTATGGGAAATTTGTTCAAATTGATACTCTCTATCTCTGTAATCATTAGAAACAAAGTAACAAGATTTGGGGGTGGTGACGGTGTATTTAAAGTTAACTATAAAATAGTCAAGCTGATGGCAATACATGCATGAACTTGAGCAAAAATAGGCATAGCTTTCATGCTATAGGTTTTCTAGAGATAAGATCAGGAACCTCCGGTCTCTTCCAACAACTCATAGTTGACTCTAGCCCAAGGGAGAACTAGTAAATCGGGAAAAAGTCCTTCGGTGATGAGTATTGACAAAATGCACGCTTCAGAAGTGAAATTAAACAAAGAAAAAATTGAATGCTAAAAATTTCAAAGAAGTCATTGGTCTATAAGACGAATCTAAGATTTCAAGTTAGGGGGGTCAGAGTATAAGAAAAAGGAAAAATTTGAATTTACTGCTGAAATTACTTTTTTATCCACTAATAACCTGACACTTAATATTTGTTATGAAAATATTGTAAACATAGCATTTAAAAAAAATTCAAGTAAGCATTAATAAAGTATTAACAAATAATCATCTATATGTTTTGGGCTAATATTTACATGAATTTGGACAAGACTAGATTAGGTTGGACTAATAATTTTAAAGAGGAGAGGAGCCGAGCTACTTAGAAGAGAGTCCTAAATAAATAAATAAAATTTGGGCTAAAGATATACGTTAATGTCTGTTTGGCAAAAATTAATTTTGCCAATTTATTTTACTATTCAGCTTATTTTTACTACTATTCATAGATCTCACTACACTTTTTGGTACTATTTATGGGTCCTACTGTACTATTTCAGCTAATTTTTACCTTTATCTACATTTGTTTCAGCAAAAAGTTTTTAGTTTCAGCAAAATAAGCGGATCCCAAACAAACCTGTAATATAATATTTTTTTTTTCAAAAGCCCAAGAGGCCCAGTCCCCCTCATAGGTCCATCTCAGTCTATATGAAATAAAAATTTTCAATCCCAACATCATATATATGTTCCATTGGCTAGTCTTTAGAAAATAGTAAGCACAATTCAAAGAAAGATTTTTTATTTTTATTTTTTGTGAACAAGTTTTGAAGCAATAGCGAAAATGAGTTTTATATAAAATGATGACGAGGGAGAAATTTTAAAGACAAAATTCGTGCTTAATGTGCTAGTGTAAAGAAGAAGAAAAAAATTGAAGAAAGATAGTATTTTGGCAACAGTAATAGCTAGAATCCTTTCTTTCTAAAAATGATTTGGAATAAAGGTAGAAGGTGAATATTTATAAGTCCAAACTAGGGTTTTGGAGGGTTCCTCGAGGATTTTAAAGCCTCTTAGATGATTAGGCAACATCCTTCATAGATATTGATCATTTGAAACAAAGTTTTTGGTAGCTCTATGTACATATGTATTGTTATTTGTTCATGCGTACACATGAATAGTAGATGCATACGTGCTCCAATGTCTTGGACACAAATAGCCACTCTAAATTCATATAATTATAACTAATGGTTTTAAAAACCAAAACGGTCAAAGAATTGAAAACATGTTTGGTTTTTGGTTTTTACCTGTTGAACCACTAGTTTTCCCAAATTGATTTTGAGTTTGGTTCCTGGTTTAATCGGTCAGTCCAGTCTAGTTTTTAAAATAATGTTATAATTACTTACTCGTTTTAATCTAAATTTGGTTAAAATTGTATCCATTTTGAAGTCATAGCAGACGTTTACTTTTCAATGAAGTAAGTATCTCTCAAAAATTCGTCATGGTTGAAAAGATATGAGCAAATGAGTGATCAAGTTTCTTTTTTCAGCATCGCCTTATAAGTTTTGAGTCGTAATTACTTCCAAACTATCAAAAATGTCTTAATTACCTGTGGTTGACATTTTTAAAGTTTCTCGTTAGAAGGTAGGAGACCTCACTGATTGTTGTTCTACCACTAGATATTATTTCTTGCAAAAGGGATATGTGTGTTGATTTCTTAGTGAATGAATAAGCAGATTGTTCATGATCTATTACTGAGGCTAGATGGGTGCTCTAGCCAACATAACTACTGAGCTCATTTGGTTGCACTCTCTTGTTGAGGACATGGGCGTTCCTTTTTTAATTGTCACTTTGAATTATTGTGAAACTCAAAATGATGTCTTCAATGAACAAAAAAAATCATATTGAGAGTGATTGTCACTTCATTGGTCTTTTCCAATGATGTCTTCAACTCTATCATGGTCTTTTCCAACTTCAACCTGTTTCATTTGATCTCCTTCTCATTTTCTCATGCTTCTGTCCAAACTCAATCTCATCTTAGGTTAGCTACCTTGAGTTCAAGAGGGATGTTAGATCTATTTTGCCCAAACATGTTATTTTGTAAATTCCACACATTTGTAAGCCTATACTTGCAAAATAAGTAATCACTATAAGCCTAATTTACAGGACAAATAACTTTACAACAATGCGTCAATATCCTTAAACCATAAATGTTTTTATACCTTTTCTAATCAGTAGCATATATTGATCAGAGGCCATTTAATAATAGAAAATGTTTACGGATGTTCTAAGGGCACATTAATAATGCTATGGTACGAATCTTAACATTAGCAAAATTTACATCTTTATTGTTTTCTGAAACGTTATTCTTTCTGTTTTATCGTTTTCTTAAACTTTAAAACAGACAGAATATAAAAAACAAGTATAGGGGCAGATTAATTGCTTGTCACACCAAGCTTGGAAGTCATGGTTACTCCCCTTAATTTCGCTTTTGAGGCAAAGAGAAGCATGAAAACGAAGAGAAACAATGAATTGAACTTCTTAAAGGCCATTGTTTTCGCACATAAAACCATATGTGTCTGCAACATGATACACTGTCTATATAACCGAAGAGCTGTTGCCTTTCATTTTCTTAATTATCCCATTCAAAGTCTTCTTTGATTGGGTTAAGTAAAAATTTCAATGTGTTTCTTGTTCATGAACACATGAAAGTCGATTAGATTTAATCAAGACAATAATAATTGGACTCGACTCTCCAGTCCGGCCCATTCACTTCTCCTTGCCTTGTCTATTAATGTACAGTTCAAGCCCAATTCCTCATGGGCCGTAACCTACTTGAGGATATAAAAGGCCAGCCTACTTCATGTATTAGTAATTGGAATTGGATGGCATGTTTTTGTGGTACAAGGGCCAACAAGCATACACATTATTATTATTATTATATTATTATATTTTATTTTTTTCTAAATCTGCAACTTGTATTTGGATGGAAAAGTTTCCTCCCTTTATATATCTGTTAGTAATTGTGGATTTACATACTTGGTAATTTCTTTCATTATCAATAAAATTATCTTTCCATAAAAACAGTTTATTCAATACTTGTACTGTACGAATATACAAAAGAGGTTTGATGTTGCCTTTGCGCCATCAAAAAGCTCCTACCACTAGAGCTATAAATAAATAGAAATGTTTTTGAACAGGTTGGGCTCGACTAAAAAAACTGGTTTATGTTGGCTTATTTAATAAATGAGTCAAGTTCAAACCTAAATTTAAGCTTAATTGGTAAACAAATTGACTCAAACATAATAAATTTTTTTTTTTTTGGGGGGTTAAAAGTAAATAAAGGGGTTTGATTTAATGAATTAAATCCCACAGAAAGGGATTTAGTTAGTAAAAAAATGTTTTCTATATAGTTTTTTGGCTAGGTAGATAGTAGGGGAGGAGGTAGGTGGGTTTAAACCACAAACATTGGATCATAAGAGCACACACAACTGCATTAACAAGTCCTAACCGAGATACCAAATAAAGACCATTTATAATAATTATATGTATCACATAAGTAAAAATAAATGTGCTAAAATATGACATTTTCAACTCTATCCAGTGGTTTGAATAAGGGGAAAATGTTTACTAAGGTAGACTAGTGGAGACAATATTTGAACCTAAGATCACTTGCTCCGATAACATGATAAATAATTGATTACTTAAAACTTAAAAACTTAAACTATTACAAAATTATGAATTTAATGATTTAATCACAATTCCAACGCAATGACCTTGTTTACTTAGAGCTACTTATCAAACAGTACTTTCAAGAACAAACAAACTACAAATTAAGCAAAAATGATCATTTTTCGTGTGTAGGGTGTCACTCAATCTATTTTGGAAAACCCAATATTAGGTTGGGTTGGGCTTGGCCTTTTGCCACATGCATAAAATTTTAAAATAACCTTCTTTTAATTCCACAATTTATCTGAGTGGTAATAGTATTATTGTGGTGTCTAATCCCTATATTTGTGGTTCGAACTTCACATCTCCCTCTTCTACTATATGTTCATCTAAACAACAATAAAAAAAAAAAAAAATTTCTTCTCTCAATTTTTGTGATTATTAAATTATTAAAAAAAATTATAATATATATAATTATATTAAACATTTGTAATGATCAATAGTTCATTAATGAATTTAAATTTTGACTTACCATGGACTAAAATTGTATATATATACACACACACACTAGCCTCATCACACACGCTTCGCACATGTGTGATGAGGCTTTTTAAAAAAAATATTATAGTGTCATAATTTTTCATTCATTCCAATTTGAGATTTACACGTTTTCTCATTATATTACGCATTTAGAACTACTAATACAACCAGGATTCTCATGAGGCTAGCTTCAAAAATCGAACAAAATGTATGTGTATGGTTGTGTACAATCAGTGTGAAATAAATATTGGTTATTGGATACACACTTTGAAGTCATGATTTCAGTGCAAAGTGTGTGTATAATTGTGTGCAACAGTTTGTGTGAAATAAACATTACTCATTGAAGTTACGATTTTAATGCTTGTCTCTTAGCATATAATTTTTTTTTTTTTTTTTTTTTTGAGAGAGAGTTTCAACCTATGGCGTCCGTTCCTGATGATAGCTCTTTATCACCAGACTAAGACACCAATCAGTTTTTTGTGTAAGCGGGGATTAAACCTCATATCTCTTATACAACCATCAGAGATTTTATCAGTTAAGCTAACTGGAACCCACACTTAGCATATAAAATTTGTTAAGTGAAAAACATTCAAATATTGCAATAAATTCTTGTTCCATGTTTGTAGAGTATACTTCATAACATGCAATAAGCATTTTCTCTGCAACACATCAACCAAAGAGTAAGACTGAGCTTTTGCGTGCTGTATGACCTTATCAGTTCCCACACACTTGCCATGAAGAGAATAGAGTCACGGCTTAGTAGATGACCCATAAGTCAACAAGTCAATGAAGTGGTATATGTTCTGGGGGGGAAAATAGCGCTAGTCTCGCAAGTCTTCCACTATAAAAAGTTGTGTTTATTTGTTTATAGTTGAAAAAATGTTTAATACTTTTTTTTGTCAAGTTTATTAATAACAAAAAAGCTTGTACTTTAAAAGTCTTCTCCCATAAAAGCAAGTCTTTATTTTTTAGACCTAATAATTGCATGAGTAATGTTACCAACATAGCAATTTTCCCAATAATTGAATTTTTAATTATTATTATTATTCTTATCGATTTTTATTTAAGCTTACTACTAATATTACATTTTTATCTATTAAATTATTAATAATAATTTGTTTCCTCAATAGTTGTATTTTTTTTAATATAAATTTTGTGTGTAACTCTAGACTTATTTTAAATTTTTAATTGTATCATTGAGAAACACAAGTGATTGAAGAGAACGCTTCATAAAACCAAAGTCATTAGTTTGAATTTCTTAATTTTCCTCCCCTTAAACCAAAACTCCTTAGATAGTAAAACAAAGCTTTCTTTCCATTATATATATATATATGCTGTGCAGCCGCCCTCTCATGTTTAGATTCAAACGTATATATCGTTTAGAACCTGCAGGATGGATTAGGCTATCAAAGATGAGATGGTCACTATTGGGCTTGGAATCGAGAATCATCTTTACAACAATGTCAATAATATCATTTGTGTTCTTATACCTTTTCTAATCAGTAATATATACTGAGAAGACATCACAAAATATAATTTCAAAGGTCACGGAGTGGTCCGAGTGGATACACAAAATATTACCAATTTACCAAAATGATAATTGACTAGCCCTTTATTTTGTCTTCTATTTTTTTATCGAAGAAGCATATGCGGGACTAGCCGTGCTTCACTGATAACTAGTACAATGCCAAATAAAAATAAAAATAAAATAAATAAAAAAACACACACACACACATCAGACAGCAAGCAGTAGAAGCCGAAATCCCTTACTCCTTTTATTCATGAGCTACACATCTCGAACCTTATGGCGCTTATAGATCGAGGATCACAATCACGTACGATCACCAGGGCCCCCAGGGTGAACTGGAAAGTTTGGAGCCTGCGGAGGTACTGGTCCTTTTCCTAGGTCCCGACGCTTGGAACCTGAAAGAGCAAGAAACAAATACACGTGTAGAAGAGAGTTAATGGGATTAAGTACCCGTTTGGTTCAGCTTTTAAAGCCCAAAAGTTGGCTTTTCAAAAACGCCAGCTCAAAACGTGCGTTTGGTGAGAATAAAACCCAACTTTTTGGAAAAAAGTTGGCTTTTATATTTCTGAAGATATGCGCGTTTTTGTTTTGGGTCAGCTGAGGTGCATAAATGAAAAGTTGGGTCTGGGCGTTTTTATATATATCCGTTGGGAGAGTGAAATTACGAAATTTCCCTTGACTAAAGGGCAAGGGTTCTTTAGAATCACGCACGGTGCCCTCATTCCTCTCATCTCATCTCATCTCTCTGCTCTGCTCTGCGCAGCTCCCTCACGCCTCTCATCTCCTTTCAGCTCAGCTCTGCTCTGCGTAAGTCTCTCTTTTCTTTTGTCACCTGTTAAAAATCTTCTTCCTCTTCTTCTTCTTTCTTCGTCTTCTTCAGCGGACCTTCCTCTGTAATTTTATTTTTAATTTTTTATTTGTCTAATCTGATCTGAGAAATACGTTTTGAAGGTAGAGTTTTGATCAACAAAACACCAAGCAAGGCCGATCTGCTACCAAGAACCACCAGGTACCAACACTGATCTGAAATTTTTTTTTACCTATCAAAAAAAAATTTCAGATCTTTCATGCTTTGTTCTTGCTAAAGATCTATTTGTTCTCTTGCCAGGTACTGATAAAAATTTGTGGGTACATGTTTCGTAATTTTTTTTTTATTTTGTGGATGCTCTATCTTAAGTCCTCTCCCCTGCAAACTCTCATCTCAACTCAACACCCCCTCCCTTTTCTTTATCTTTCATTTCTCTCTCTCAAAACTCTCTCTCTCACTGTGCGTGTTCGTGTTTGTGTTTGTGTGTGTCACTGTGTTCGTGCGTGTGTGCGTCTTTGGATCTCGATTTTTGAAGATGGGTTTGTTTTTGTTTTGGGTTTTACAGATTTTTTTAAAAATTTATTATTATTATTATTATTAATTTTTTTTGTGTGGTTCTTGATGCCATCATTGATTCAATAATAGAATGTTAACTTTAATTACTCAGAATGAATGCTTGTTGAGTTATTACTCTGCATTAGTTTTTGGAGATGGGTTTGTTTTTGTTTTAGGTTTTACGGATTTTTTTCTTTCTTTCTTTTGTGGTTCATGATGCCATCACTGATTCATATTTGTTAGCTTAATTACTCATAATGAATGTTTGCTGAATGATCATTGCTGAATGATCATAACGATTATTGGGCTTGTTTGGTTGCTGCATGGTGAGGTGCTGCAGGGTGTGCGTGCTCTGCTGATGTGGGGTGCGTCTGCTGCTGATGGGGCATGCGTGTGCCACACCCCATCAGCACCCCACACAAGTTTTTGTGTTTTAATGTTGATTATTAGTTATTTAATTATCTGGGTTTTTAAGGTTGTGGTTGAAAGTCTTTTGCTTGATATGAATTTTCAAGTTTTATTAGTTATGTTATGGGGTTATATTTATTTTTATGTTTTCTAGTACTGAGTGGTAGCTTGAGTTTTTTGGGTTAATCTTGTTGAAGTCCACCCTAGGTAGTGATCATTATTTGTTAATTTAAGGCTTCTAGTTTAAAGGTTTTATAGTCTCTTATCTTATACTTGGGGAGAACTCATCAAAAACCATTTATAAAACCATTATAAGACCACCTATGGGATTGAATGTTGAGTTATTAATAGTAGTCTATTGCAATGAACCTGACTGCTTTTGAGGCCAGTGTCCTCAATTATGGCAGCAATTTTCTGGCTGTGTTTACTAACTAGTGAGTGTACAAACGGTGCTCTTGTGAGTTGTGACATGATGAGATTCCTCTCTAGCCCTTTCTATTTATTTATTTATTCCACTTTTGTGGATTTATTAGATCATGCAATTTTATTTATTTCTTATGGTTGGTTAACTTTATAGATGGGTAAAAACACCACTTCCAACCCCGAGGTAAAAAAGGCTAGAGCAGATTGGGATATTAATCCAACATGGACAACTACTTTTTGTGACCTTTGTGTGGAACAAATTCAAGCCGGGAATAGAACAAAAGGTGTTGGCTTTAATACCAAAGGTTGGTTCAATGTGGTGACCAAATTTTGTGATGTGACCGGTCAAGACTATGATAAGTGCTAGCCAAACACTGTGTTGTACAATTTAAACTTGGGTTATTGATATGTATTTTATATCTTTTTACATTTTTATGTAGTACAATTTAAATTTAGATTATTGGTGTATATTTTATCATCTTTTTACATTTTCATTTTGTGCTTCATGATGATGAAAATTATTTAGATTTAATTAATATTAATAAGAAGTCATTAATGGTAATAACAAATAATTATGACACAAAAAAAGAAAAATTGTCCAAACATTATTAAAATAATACCAATAATATATTTATTATTATTATTATTATTATTATTTAGTAAGTATATGACGTAATTGATTTTTAATTAAGTATGAAATAAAATCACATCAAAAAAAAAAAGTATGAAATAAACTCTCTTATATATATATTGTCCTTTTTGGTAATTTACCCTTCAAACAATTACTTTTATAAGCACTAGTCAAACACTCAGTTTTTTCAAAAAGCACTTTTTAACAGTTTTACCAAACACTCAACTTTTTGAAACTCAACTTTTTATTATGGACTTTTTAAAAACTCCACTTTTTTATTATACACTTTTACAAAAAAGCTGAACCAAACTCACCCTAATACCATATGATCAAGGACTTTCAAAATTAAGTATATCGATTTTAGGTGCTTTAAATTCAGAATAATAATAAATGAGGAAAACGATTAATTAACCAATAATAATAAAAATAAAGGAAAAAAAAAAGAAAAAAAAAACTCAAAATGTTTTTCCACTCTAACCCACCTAAAAATTTCTTTCTACATATATTGTCGGAAAGAGTTCTAACATAAGAAAGAAAAAGGACACCAAAAATTTTCTTCTCTATTTGATCCACATAATCAACAGAAGATAATAAAACTTTATCGTTTTCTGAAACATTAAACAAATTAACAGAACATAAAAACCAAGAAAAAGGGCAGATTTACCCACCAAGCTTTGAAGCCTCGGCTACTCCTGTGGATTCCACTTTTGATGAGGCAAAGAGAAGCATCAAAATGAAGAGTGAAAGCTCGAAAACGTGTTGAAAAACACAAGAGCTGTTTAGACCCCCCAATTAAAATTACGGCTCGATGGATTTTATACAACTTTAATACAAAGTGCGGAATAGTGTAAAAGCGAGCGGATAAACAATAATGCTACTCTAATCCATAAACTAAACAACACAGCAGTATAATGGAATAAAACAAGAGTAGGGAAGAAAGATGCAAATACAGAAAACACCAAGACGTGTTCTCGAAGAGGAAACCGAAGAACTCGGCGAAAAACCTCTCCGCCGCCCTCCAAGTTGAAATCGATCCACTAGACAATCAGTTGGGATACATGAGTAAGCAAGAGACCCTCCAAGCCTAATCTACCCGATGTACCTAAGCCCTCCAAGCTCCTACTCCAACAAGGCTTCTCGGAACCGTGTCTTGTCTTAGTTCTCCAGATCCCGCAACAAGTTCCATGTTGCATCTGCCATCCTTGGCTTCTTCCAATGCTTCCCAGCAGCACCAAAATGTCACTCAACACTCTCAAAAGGTGTGGTAAGTGTTTGGGCTATCAACCTCTCAATGGTGTGGAAATGGAGAGGGAAGGGTTGAGGAGATACCACAAGCAAGTGTATAGAGAAAGGTGGGGATGACAATCTCTAATTGCAAATGTGTTTGGCTAGGGTTTTCTCTCTGAAGCATTCCTCAACATTTGTGGGTAATGGGGGTTTATATAGGATAGGTGCAAAATGTGTGAGTCAGTCAGTACAGGCTGACAGAACAGCATGTCTCGCGGGTGTCTCGCGGGAAGGCCTTACCCGCGAGATACTCGCGAGAGACAGCTGTCTCCATCTGTCCTGACTCTTCGCATTCCAGCATGTGCAAGGCACATGCTTCACTTCGCGGGAAGCTTAGTCGTGACATACCCGCGAGATTCCATCAGCTTCCAATTTGCTTGAGTCTTCACACACTCTCTATCACACACCCCTTACATCAATTCCCACAACAAATACAGGGTATAAACAATTGATAGTAATTACAATCAAATTTGGCACGGAATAAAAGCCAACAAAACACATAGTTGTAAATCACAACTTTACAATCTCCCCCTTTGGCTATTCCGTGACAAAACCCTAAAACAGACTCTAGACTTAAACGTGAGTTTGGGAACACAGGCAAAACTCACTCACACTTAATTCTAGATTCTGATAAGCTCTTGAAACATATGAACAAGTAACTCCTGAAACACAACAACAAAATCTTATCATTGTATGCAGAAAACTTGAAAAACATATGGAGCATTAAAAGCATGATCAAGCAAGATGAAATAGAAAACACTAGATCATAGCAAGATCAAACAAGTAATCACTATACATAAGTAATTACTATGCTCATTCACACAAGGAATGAACATCCGGATATGCAAGATGATAAGCTCATTTGAAGAGTACCATTTGCAAATCCAACACTCAACCAATGCAAAGTACTCGAAGTATTTGCATCTAGGAACAATCCTACTAGGGCACAAGAGTGTTCATCACTCAACCAATGCATAGAACGTATATGCATCTAGGAACAATCCTACACGGGCACAAGAGTGATGTAGTGAAGTAAATGTATGACATTAAACTTCAATAGCACAAACATAAAGGCTGCATAAGCAAAGTATTGCAAATACATGGCACAAACCATAAAAGCCTACAAATTATGCAATGAAACAAAACAACCCTTAAAGCTTACAAAAGCAACATGGGTACATGCAAAGTATGCTACAAAGCATAGAGAATATCACAAAAGGAACATCTGAAATAAAACTTAAATAAAGCATAGTATCAAAGCTTTAAACCAAAAGCAGTAAAACAGTTATAAACACTAAAAATACTGAATAAAAACCGTCTTTAAAACCAATAACCAATGCTACTGTGTATCTAGGCTATGCTCCCCCTAACACTGTGCAAGCTCTTCTCTAGCTCCCCCTTAGAATTTTCTCCCCCTTTTTGACCGGAATGGCCAAAGGGCTAGAACTGGTCGGAATCGGAGTCTGATCCGTGAGTGGAGGACAAGTCCTGAACCTGTGATGCTAATGCGGTGATCTGTCCCTGAAGGTACGCGAACTGATCTGCTGTGTGCTGCACATGGGAGTCAAGCACTGTCGACATTTGGTCCATCTTAGCAAGCAACTGATCAAGTTTGCTTAAGCCTGGTGGTGGAGCAGAAGATGATGGCTGTGCAGAGGGCTCTGGAGCCAAGGTGAACCTGTCAATCTCTTCCTCTGTATCTTCAGCTTCCTCCTGCTGAACTTGTCGTGGTGGTGGTATGGTATGCACACCAGTCTTGGATCCTCTAATGTGTGCAGTGCTCCTAGTCAGTGTATGACCACCAATGGGATAATCCCTCGGAACAGCTGTGAGGCCACTGGGTAGCTTGAGCTTCGTCTTGGCAATCAATCCCATGATCAAAGAGGGGAACGGCATCACAGTCCGGGAATTCTGCTTTGTGATGCTCTTCTTCAAGACATGCATGATATGACCACAAATGTCAATCTCCTTATGTGTGAAGAGATCATACAGAAATCTTGTTCTCGGAGCAGATAGAGTGGTGAGATTGGTGACGGGATACAGATTGTGAATCATCACATAGCTTAATGTCCTCATTTCTGGAGAGAACTTGAGAGTGTCCATGGATGATTTCTTCAGTACACCACCAAGGACTTTGATCATATCATCAATCTTACCCAATCTGTCCTCATAAGCAACTGTGATTTGCTGAGATGGAGGACGAGTCTCCAAAAAGTCTTGGATGCTGTCTCTTGTAATCTGAAACTCCTTGTGTCTTACCCAGCCCTCAATACAATCTCCGTTGACAATGGCATTAGAGAAGAATTCCTTGATAATCTCTGAATATACCACTCCAGTCGGGTTGAGCAGCTTGGTCCACGTTCTATCCTTGAACACTTCAGGAATGTAAGTGCCCTCAAGAGTCTCTAACTGGACTACCCGTTCCATGATGATCGTCTTGTCCTTGTAGCAGTCATTGTACTTCATATCAGCATCTATAGTCCGGAAATGTTCAGAATCAGTTCGGGCTCTCTTTGAAGTCGATTTCTTCTTAGCCGCATGCTTGGTGGGAGACATCTGCACAATTTCACAAAGCAAAGAAGGAAACAACAATGCACAAACACAAACCAGAAGACAAACTTCATTAGATTCAAGTTAGTGCCAAATCAGACATAGACTAACTGAAAAACAGAGCATGATAAACACTAAACATCATGCTAAAAGACTCCAACTTATAAGGCATAACTACAATGCAACAAATTAAGAAATAGTGTAAGAGTGTGTGTCTGTGTGCATGTGCTGATGAGTGTGTGCGGCATGAAATGCATGAGGGTGCCTATGTGTGCCTAGTTGTGTGCCAAAAATGTGCAACACGAACAAAGTGATTGAAACACAAAATCAATGACCAAACCAAGTAAAATAAGGTCAAATAAGTGAGAGTCCATGGATTGAAATCACTTGATTTCAAAATAGCACAAAAATGTTACTCGGACATTTTGACAAAAACTTAGTGTGCACAAATGCAAAAAATACATGAATAATGCATGAACATGTGAAAATCTACCCTCAATACAAGATAAAATGCCACAAGGGGCCAACACAAGTGCAGAAACAACTAATGGAACACAGCCCAATCAAAATAAATGAGAAAACTTCACCCAATTTTGAAAACCAACCCAAAGTTTCGAAAATCCCCAATTATCAAAACCCTAACAAAAATTCTGCAAAATCTAAGTAAAACTTGAAAAGAAATGGTTAAGAAACATACCTTGAAGAAGAAAATGCAGAAAAAATGCTTGGATTGAAGGGAAATGAATGGAATAGTGATTTTGGGTTGAAAAACTTTGAGAGAGGTTGAGCGAGGGAAGTTTGATAGTTTTGAAAAACTGTCACATCAGCTATATAAAAACTGAAAACACGCGTTTTTCGCGGGTTAGAGAGTGGCGAGACAGTCGCGAGACAGTCGCGAGAAAGGCCACTGAAGCACAAAATTTTTCGCGAGAAGCATTAGGTCGCGAAACAGTCGCGAGACAGTCGCGGTAACTTCTGTCTGAAATTGGAAAAATCCAATTTTAGCCAAACAGCATTTCGCGAGTAGCTTTTGGTCGCGAGACAGTCGCGATACAGTCGCGAAAGTTTCTGTGTGACATGTTAAAAGAAAAATTTCCCTCAACCCATTTTCGCGGGAAGCTCTAAGTCGCGAGCTTCTCGCGAAACTACCCCTGAACCAGTTTTTGAAGAAACACAAAAACATGCATTTTAATGAAAAACAAATGACAAGAAAGTATAAAATCAATTTCAAAAACAAATAAAACACTCAAAAATCTTTTTGGGTTTGATCAACAAAGATTGAGCATGTGAAAACACATTTAATCAAGTATAATCACACAAATGAATAAGGCATTCATTGAACATAGACTTGTGTGTTGTGTGTGGATATCAAAAATGAGATAGTCCTTAGTCCAATGTGAAGCTTCAATGATCAATTCAATCAAGGCATACACAACTAGCACTAGATTATGTGATCTATCTCAATTATAGAAACATGCATATATGACCTCCCACACGTACTTGACAATAATTCATTGAAGCTTTTCATTTGGCTCCATATTTAACATATCATTTGCAACTTTTGAGCAAAGAGTTTTGATATTTCAATTGATGAGTTAGCTTTTGGCTTGTTGGGCATCATACATTTTATTTTGGTCGCTTTCCCTTTTTCCTAGTCGAATACTAGTTTGTGCGACAGGCTTTTGCAGCTCTATATCTCTTTTCATTTGGAGATTTACAATTAGAGAGCTCTTTTAAGCAAAAAAATAAAAGTGGGAAGATATATAGGCATGAGTCTATGCATGTCTCAAGATCAACAAAACCATTCACTAATCATTCATGACAAGGTTGAAGATCTATTTACAACAGTCACATAGATTTCAGAATTTCTTCCACAATGATATGAGTGCATGAGAGACAAGCTAAGCTCGTTAAATGCACAAAGCCATAAGTACAAAGGTACAAGGCAAAACATGCTTTGAGACAAAACTCAACAAAGTGATCAAACTTTTTGAATTTTCTATTTTTTATGTGTTTTTTGAATTTTTGAACACACCCAAAACAGAACAGGAAAATAAAGATTAACAAAGACAACCGGTACAAATCAACCGGACAAAATAACAACAGTAAAAATAGAGCAATGCATGAAAAAGATGCAACAGCAAATGTCCCTAAACATTGAAAGAATTTATGCGTGGACATGTTATAATGCTTATGCATGAGTACCCCTTTTCACCCACACGTCACGTGCGTTTGGGGTGATATCCTTAACGGATTGGGTACGAGAATTTGGACTATCAAACCTTCTGGTGAAACTCTCCAAGCAGGTGGTGAAGGCACCAATCATTTTCATCACGTCCATCATGCCAGGATCACGATTTTGACTTCTCGGTTGTTCACCACCCCAAGACCTCATGTCATTTCTCCTTCCTCGTGACCGAGGTGCGCTTGAATTGTTGTCTGATCTCAGCTTTTGACAGTTGGGTCTGGTATGTCCTTGCATTCCGCAGTAATGACACACATAGTCCGTTCTAGGACTCCGTTGTGATCTTGGGAGAGATCTTCCTCTAGTTTCATGTCTACCCATGGAGTGATTTCGGAGCTTATTCACCATCCGTTGCTCACTCACATTCTTCTTCTCAGCCTTAACATTCTCAGGGATGGTTTCTTCTACAATAGGCACTACGACCTTCACAAACTTCACTTCTTTGGTAGCTTTGGCTGATGAGCTGCTTCCTCCGGTGTATCCCAACCCGGACTTGTCTGAAGAAGGTTTTTGAGATGAGATAACATCATCTAACTTCTGGGAGGAGACTCTCTCTATCTTGGCATAAGCTTGCACTACCTCTTGCTCAAGAAACCTCACCTTCGTATAGGCTTCAGACAACTCGCCATTTAGTGTCTCAATCTCACACTTAGCCTCTTTATATCTGACCATGAGACTTCGGTAATCTTCCTCAGCCTTCTTCATTTTCCTTACAGCTGCCTTGGCTATTCTGGTATACTCTCCAGACTTCTCAAGAAGTAAAGAGTAATTTTCTTGAAGATTAGCTGTATTCTCTTCTTCTTCTTCTGCATCTGATTCTTCCACATTCCCAATAGACTCTGAATCAGAATGCTCACCAAGCTCCTTCACAAGAGCACCCAAATCATCCGATGACTCCACATGAGCAATGGTCATGAATGCGGAGTAGTTTCCCTCTCCGTCACAGCTCTCTTCCGAGTCAGAATCAGAGGAGTCTGAATCACTGAGTGTCGTGGCATAAGCTTTGCCTTTTCCCCTCAGAAAATTTGGACACTCCTTCTTTAGATGTCCGTGGCCATTGCACTCATAGCATATAATTTCTGAAGAAGGTTGAAACTCCCTCCCTTCTTTTCTTGTAAACTCTTTCCTATCACCTCTTGACGATGAAAGTTTTCCTTTGTTGAATGGTTTCCCACTGTTCTTCATCTTCAGAAATTTGCGGAAGTTTTTCGCAAGAAATGCTACTTCCTTCTCCACCCCATCTTCTTCGGAGGAATCACCCATCCTTTCGGTGATGGTTTTAAGAGCAAGTGATTTACTCATCTTATGGGAAGGCAGTCCCATCTGATATGTTTGGAGAGACCCAACTAATTCTTGAATTTTAATCTCATCCAAATCCTTGCTTTCCTCTATGGCTGTAACTTTTGCTCTAAAACTTTCAGGCAAGGACCTCAATACTTTTCTCACCACCTTAGCATCTTCAATCTTCTCCCCAAGATTGAGTTTAGCAATTACAATTTCATTGAGCTTCCCATAGAATGAATCAAACAAATCATCATCACCCATCTTGAGCTCTTCAAATTTGGTGGTAAGCATCTGAAGCTTTTTGTCCTTAACTTTCTTTCTACCCTCATAAGTGGTCTCCAAAATCTCCCAAGCTTCTTTGGCTACTGTCATGTGAGAGATCCTGTGGAATTCATCAGGAGACACAGCACAAAATATAGCGTTTAAAGCTTTACTATTAGCATTGGCTGCTGCAAGAGCCGCCTTATCCCAATTTGCCTTAGGAGCCTCCGGCTTAGTCCAGCCTAGCTCTACCGCATCCCAAACGGTATCTTCTATAGAGCATAGAAATGCTCTCATTCTGACTTTCCAGAATGCGTAATTGTTCCCATCAAAAAATGGTGGAACATTGAGCGATTGAGACCGGTCCATCTCAAATAGGGTCAAGGATCACACTAAGGTATTTAAACCAAGCAAGTGTACCCGCTCTGATACCAATTGAAAGCTCGAAAACGTGTTGAAAAACACAAGAGCTGTTTAGACCCCCCGATTAAAATTACGGCTCGATGGATTTTACACAACTTTAATACAAAGTGCGGAATAGTGTAAAAGCGAGCGGATGAACAATAATGCTACTCTAATCCATAAACTAAACAACACAGCAGTATAATGGAATAAAACAAGAGTAGGGAAGAAAGATGCAAACACAAAAAACACCAAGACGTGTTCTCGAAGAGGAAACCGAAGAACTCGGTGAAAAACCTCTCCGCCGCCGTCCAAGCGGAAATCGATCCACTAGACAATCAGTTGGGATACATGAGTAAGCAAGAGACCCTCCAAGCCTAATCTACCCGATGTACCTAAGCCCTCCAAGCTCCTACTCCAACAAGGCTTCTCGGAACCGTGTCTTGTCTTAGTTCTCCAGATCCCGCAACAAGCTCCATGTTGCATCTGCCATCCTTGGCTTCTTCCAATGCTTCCCAGCAGCACCAAAATGTCACTCAACACTCTCAAAAGGTGTGGTAAGTGTTTGGGCTATTAACCTCTCAATGGTGTGGAAATGGAGAGGGAAGGGTTGAGGAGATACCACAAGCAAGTGTATAGAGAAAGGTGGGGATGACAATCTCTAATTGCAAATGTGTTTGGCTAGGGTTTTCTCTCTGAAGCATTCCTCAACATTTGTGGGTAATGGGGGTTTATATAGGATAGGTGCAAAATGTGTGAGTCAGTCAGTACAGGCTGGCAGAACAGCATGTCTCGCGGGTGTCTCGCGGGAAGGCCTTACCCGCGAGATACTCGTGAGAGACAGCTGTCTCCATCTGTCCTGACTCTTCGCATTCTAGCATGTGCAGGGCACATGCTTCACTTCGCGAGAAGCTTAGTCGCGACATACCCGCGAGATTCCATCAGCTTCCAATTTGCTTGAGTCTTCACACACTCTCTATCACACACCCCTTACATCAATTCCCACAACAAATACAGGGTATAAACAATTGATAGTAATTACAATCAAATTTGGCACGGAATAAAAGCCAACAAAACACATAGTTGTAAATCACAACTTTACAAAGAGAACCACCAAAGTGATGAACTTCTTAGAGGCCATTGTTTTTTGCACATAGAAGCTTGTCTAGGACATGGTAGCTTATACATAACCGAAGAGCAGTTCCTCTCATCTTCTTATCTTATTCAGAGTCTTCTTCTTCTTCTTTTATTTATTTATTTATTTTCTAATTTTTTTTATAGAACATTCAGAGTCTTTTTTTTTTTTTTTTTTTTTGAGAGAGAGATTCAGAGTCTTCTTTGATTATGGGTTTAAGTAAAAATTTTAAAAGTCTTACTTGCTTAATATATAGCATATGAAAATAAGGGTTATTATTATTATTATTATTTTTTATTTTTTATGAAAAACCAATAAGGTTATAAATAAACTTTTTTTTTAGAGAATTTCAATCTATGACGTCCACTTTTGATGATAGCCCATTATCATCAGACCAAAACACCAATAAGTTTTTGGTGCATGTGGAGATTAAATCCTAGATCTTTTATATAACTATCAGAGACTTTAGTAGTGGAGCTAACTGAAACCAACAAATAAACTAAATTGTATGTTAACTATTTGGACTCAACTTGGGATTTAAAAAAAAAAAAATGTTTATATTCATTTATTACATGTAATAATAAAATTCATGTGTCACCATCTTAAGAAAATGGATATAGCAAAATATAAATAGATAAATTTATATTACAAAAATATTAATTCTTCAATCAAAGTACAAATAAAAAAAAAAAAATGTGTAGGGTCAGTTTTTGTAGCCCAAGCCAAAAAGGTATTGATTAGGAACCAAATGAACCCAAGACAATGAATTTGTAAAGAGTGGGAGAAAGAGCTGGGCTGGACATGAATTAAACAAGAGTTAATTATGGTATTCAGGGTGGACTAACATGAAAACACACTTGAAAATCTTAACAAATGGATGTCCGAAGAGGCATGTTATTGAATGGAGGGTGATTACAGCTCTTAGAGCTACAGTAGAATTATTCTCTCTTTTCTCTTTTTCTTTTTTTTCTCCCCTTCTTATCAGAGGCCTCTTCTCTTTATATAGCACCCACTCCCATCATCTTCACCGTCCACCTGTTCTTCATCTGAGCGTTCACTTGAGTACATGTCCCATCAGGTATCTTCTTTAGCTCTCTGTGAGTGGTGATAGCTGAGATTATACTGTTCAGGGGTCTTCTCCACATTAATGCGGCCAGAAAAGCAGCTGCAGTGCATTTAATGAGGTGGTTGCAACTTGTCTTCTAGATATTTTTCCGTTCCTATCATCTCCATAGGTGCCTGAAGCTTGCCCTTATCATCGAAGTCATTAAAAAG
Organism: Quercus aquifolioides; assembly: GCA_019022515.1. Lineage (NCBI taxonomy): Eukaryota > Viridiplantae > Streptophyta > Magnoliopsida > Fagales > Fagaceae > Quercus > Quercus aquifolioides. The sequence goes on along the minus strand of CM032335.1, from coordinate 905,625 downwards.
GTTACTTGAACCTCCCAGGTGTCTGCCTGACCAAGGCTCTTTGTATCCGAGGAAGATAACCTCTTCGGACCAATAATGATCTCCTCGAACTACACCCCTCGTTCGCCTCCAGGTATGCTTCTTCCACATGGGCTCCTTCTCAAACATTTTCCACTCTTCGGACACACAGTAGTCTTCAAATAGGGCAACGAGCCCAATACATTAGGTTGGGCTTTCACCCCCTACAATAGCCACTCAAAATTTTAATTTTTCTCTCACATCCGAGGAGAAAAAATAGGATTTTGACTTGTCACGAAATGGAAGTTTGAAACAGCAAAAATATCTGAACTTGCACGTGTGTGGGCATGGATGCAAGCGCTTCATTAATGATGCTGCTGTTTAAGTATTTCCAAAGCACTATCAATTACTCCAGGCGGCATTTTGTCTTTGGTATCCAACGGTGGGCTATTGATCCAACGGATGTGATTCTTCCTCAGAATTTGGGCGGGATCACTCCTGCTCCTTCGCTTGTCCCCATATAAAGCCTCAGAACAGGTTATTTCTCCTTCACTTCACAAATTCTTAGAGCACCCAGCGAACTCAAACACTCGAATCTTCCAAGCTTCTCCAATCACCGATCCTAGGCCCCCTCAAAGTCTGTAATAGTTTTTCTGCGAGTTCGAGGATCATTCTCCGATTTAATTTGCGTAAGTTTCGACCTCTCTAAACCTCTCGTCACCTCTTCGGCCAACCTCCTCGGCCTTCGAATAATCACTCCCCAGTCACTTCATTTAGTACTTCCTTCTTTCTGTTTAATTACGATGGGTAAATTCCAGTATATGGTGGATAGCCCCGCCCAGTTGGAGGAATTTAGGGCCACATATCGCATACCTCAAGATGTGGGTCTGAGGTATTGCTCTCCGGAAAGAATACTAACAGATCGAAAGACGGGCGAAGTTGTTATCCCCATTATCGCCTTTCTAGAAGGGGGGATGACCATCCCTATGGGCTCCATCACTAGTAACTACCTCTGAAACCATAGGCTTAGCCCTGAACAGTGTGCGCCTAATGTCTTTAGGATCTTAGGAGCAGTTGATGATCTGAACCGTCACCTAGGATTGGGACTCACCTGGCTCGACGTGGTACACATGTATAAGTGCCACAGCCAAAAAGGGGCGGGATATTATCTTAAATCCCGGTCCGACGTGGTTAGGCTCGTCTCCTGCCTTCCCAAATCTAATAAAGGGATGAAAGACGACTGTGTGATCGTCTCGGGCGCGTGACATGACAACCCTCATTGCCCGACCAAGCCAGGAGAACCAGGTAGGATATCCTAGATTTAGGTTTACTAATAGTAGATTTAGGATCTCCACTTTCCAGTAATTTTGAATTTTATTATTGTTATTTATCATTTTTTTTTATCATTCCTTTCAAGTTTCTGACTAAGTTTTGCTATAATACTAACAGATAAAGACCACGTTTCTCCTCGGCTCAGCCTTACAAACGTTGCCGCCCTTAATTACCTGCTACGCTCAGAAATTTTTGTAAGCGAAGACGGGCAACTCCGGTCGGTTCCGCTTATTCTTCGGTACACAGCGAAACCGAAGGATTTTCAGCCGGTCGGCAACGCGATAAGACAGGGGGACTATCGCATCAACCGGATAGACGTTGCCCGGAAGGATTTTTTGGCTCCGTTCGACCTTGCGCCCGTGCCACATCCAAATCCCCATGGTGTGCCGCTACTCCTACAGCCAATTCAACAGGTTCCTCTTGAACCCATTGCAGCGGAGGAAAGAGTCGCCTCCTCGGCCTCTTCGCTTGATGAACAAATCGATAAATTTAGATTTGAAGGAGAGGTTTCAGGAGAGATCCGAGTGATACAAGTTTCTGACGTCGAAGAGGAAACTGACAGGCAGTCTACTGTTCGCCCACCTGTTTTAATCACTACCCTTCCAGAAGACTCTTCGGAGGCAGAAGACATGGCGGATTTAAGGAGCCTAATGAAGAATAGAGGCAAAAAAGCTGATCAAAAAGGAACCGATCCGTCCCAACCAATTGCGAGTCTTCCTCCACCACCCCCTCAGGCACCTGATCTCGGCTTGAAGCCACTGCTAGATTTAAAAAAGAAGAGGCCTCTCGTGGCCACGGAGGAAGGGGAGGTGGTTCCTCCAAAAGGGACCAAGCAGCAAAAAGTGGTGAAAGACCACCGGAGTAAGAGGGTTTCATCCACTGAGAGCCGTGATGAGGCCCTCGTGGGTGATGTGCGCCGAGGACCTCGCACTTGGTCCCCACGGCTAGAATTGGATGGCGCTCCAATCCATTGGGAGACTTCCCTCAGGAATTACGATGGAGGGAGGGTAGGTCTTGTGGCCGAGGCTTTGGAGCAGCCACTTCTCCTCCCAAGGAACATGGAATCTTATAGGCGCTTCAACCAGTGTGAGCTCTTCATGTCCCTTAAGGGGGATTTGGCCATGGTAAATGAATTAATCCATCTTTTCATTTTAGGATGCTGTTTTTTATTTGTTTTGTGTTGACCCTTTCATTTTGCTACGCAGATTACCCAACAAGTCTTTGTGGCAGAAGAGTGGAACAAAAAGACATATATTGAAGCCCAAGCAGAGGCCCACTCTCGATCCGAGGTAGAAAAGTCTTTGGGTAGTCTGAAGGAAGAATATTTTCAACTGTCTGAGCAGTTCAAAGAGATTACCAAGCAAAGGAATAGTCTTGATGTAGGCCTGAAGAATGCTGAGAAGCAGGCCGAAGACCAACGCCAGCTGCTGAATTTAACTGAGATCAATCTGGCCACAAAGAAAGCACTGGTGAAGGATCTTTGAGCTGAACTTCAGAAAGCTAAGGAGACTGCTAAACGGGCTGAGATGGATGCTCAGTTGGCCAAGCAAGCAGTTGAGGCTGAAAGAAAAGCAGCCTATCAGCTGGGGGTGGATGAGACCCAAGTCAGTCTCACTGAGCAGTTTGCTTCGGTCAGTCGAGACTACTGCGACATAACTTGGGGGAAAGCATTGGATGCTGCTGGGGTCCCTGCGGACTCAAACCTGAGATTACCTGGGAGCATATATTACGAACCAGATATTCGTGAAGTCCCAGAAGCTCCGGAGCAGCCCTCAGTCAGCCAAACCCCTCCTGCTCCTACTGAAGCACCTAGAGAGTCTGAGGGTACTCAAGAAAAGGATAAAGAACAAGTCCCAGATGCTACTGCTGCTCAGCCTAGTCAGACAGTTGACCCTTCGGCCATTTAGACAAAGACTTAAATATTTAGTAGTTTTTCCTCAGTATTTGTATTGTTGCATAGTTTCTTTTATGTAAGGATTTGTATACCCTTCTATTTTGATCAATGAAATCCTTTCTCTTTTACTTCTGATGTTCTTGTTGCCCGTATCATAAGGCTCAATATCATTGCAAATAACTATAACTTATAAGCATAGCAGTATAGGTAAACGTAACCGTGATATCAGGCTGATAAAGCAAATAACCTTAAATTAATGCCGAAAAGAGTGGTTCATATGAGAATTATTGGTAAGTAATGAAAGCAATAAGTGATATGGAAGTTTCATAGGCCTTCTTGAAAGTGCGCAAAGCATGTTTTTAATTGAAGAATCTTGTTGTAAGTTAGAGTCAAGTGCATTTAAGAATTCCAGGCATGATTCATTATAAGGTCAAAGTTCAATAATAATAACTGTATGGAGGTGTTGACTCACCCATATCATGTGGTCCGAGGACCGCAGGTTGAACTGGATTCAAGTTTAAACGCGTAGAGAACTATGAGTGAGGGTTAACTAACCCAAATCATCTGGTCCGAGGACTACAGGCATGATTGAATTTAAGTTTAAACACTTAAAGAACCTTGAAGGAGTGTTAACTAACCCAAATCATCTGGTCTGAGGACTACAGGCATGATTGGATTTAAGTTTAAACACTTAGAGAACCTTGAAGGAGTGTTAACTAACCCAAATCATCTGGTCCGAGGACTACAGGCATGATTGAATTTAAGTTTAAACACTTAGAGAACCTTGAAGGAGTGTTAACTAACCCAAATCATCTGGTCCGAGGACTACATGCATGATTGGATTTAAGTTTAAACACTAACCCACATCATCTGGTCCGAGGACCGCAGGCAGAACTGGATTCAAGTTTAAACGCCTAGAGAACCGTGAATGAGTGTTAACTAACCTAAATCATCTGACTACAGGCATGATTGGGTTTAAGTTTAAACACTTAGAGAACCTTGAAGGAGTGTTAACTAACCCAAATCATCTGGTCCGAGGACTACAGGCATGATTGGATTTAAGTTTAAACACTTAGAGAACCTTGAAGGAGTGTTAACTAACCCAAATCATCTGGTCCGAGGACTACAGGCATGATTGAATTTAAGTTTAAACACTTAGAGAACCTTGAAGGAGTGTTAACTAACCCAAATCATCTGGTCCGAGGACTACAGACATGATTGGATTTAAGTTTAAACACTTAGAGAACCTTGAAGGAGTGTTAACTAACCCAAATCATCTGGTCCGAGGACTACAGGCATGATTGGATTTAAGTTTAAACACTTAGAGAACCTTGAAGGAGTGTTAACTAACCCAAATCATCTGGTCCGAGTACTACAAGCATGATTGAATTTAAGTTTAAACACTTAAAGAGCCGTGAAGGAGATTCCTCTAGATAATAAATTAGCATTTTGATTGAAAAGAAGATTCGATTAATAATAGTACATTTTGAGGTTATTTACATTCTAAGGGCGTGGTATCACATGACTATCTAAGTCTTTTAGGAAATACGCCCCAATGCCAGCCCCTAAGGTAATACGATATGGCCTTCCCAATTTGGTCCTAATTTTCTCCAAGCTGGGTTCTTTGCAGTGCCGACAATTTTCCTCAGTACCAAATCACCAGGTTCCAGAGGCCTTAGCCTCACGTTGGCATCATAGCCTTGCCTGAGCTTTTGTTGGTAATGTGCCAGTCGGACCATTGCATTTTTCCTTCTTTCATTAACCAGGTCCAAACTCTTTTCCAGCTGCTCATTGTTGCCGGTCAGACTGAATGAACTAGTTCTAAATGTTGGGAACCCAGTTTCCAAAGGTATAACAGCTTCAGCCCCATAGGTCATTGAGAAGGGGGTCTCTCCAGTGGACCTGCGAGGCGTAGTTCTGTAAGCCCAAAGTACATGTGGTAATTCCTCCACCCACTTGCCCTTCGCATCATCTAGCCTCTTCTTTAAGCCATTTACTATGACCTTGTTGATAGCTTCTGCTTGCCCATTACCCTGGGGATAAGTAGGGGTAGAGTATCTGTTTATGATTCCCAGCTCACTACAATAACTCCTGAATGCTTTGCTATCGAACTGTAGGCCATTGTCTGAGATGAGAGTATGAGGAATCCCAAACCGAGTGACAATATTCTTCCACACAAACCTTTGCACATCTACATCTCTAATGTTGGCCAGAGGCTTAGCTTCGACCCACTTGGTGAAATAGTCTGTGCCGACCAGAAGGTATTTCTTGTTTCCTGCAGCTTTGGGGAATGGTCCCACGATATCTAAGCCCCACTGGGCGAAAGGCCATGGGCTAGATAGCGGATTAAGAGTTCCTCCTGGTTGATGAATGTTTGGGGCAAATCGCTGACATTGATCGCACTTTTTAACATATTCGTGGGCTTCTTTTTGCATGTTCGGCCACCAATAGCCTTGAATGATGGCTCGGTGGGCCAGGGGCCTGCCTCCAGTGTGGCTCCCACAGATTCCCTCATGTAATTCTTCTAGTAGTAGCTCAGCCGCTTCAGGATGTATGCACAACAGGTACAGCCCTGAATAGGAGCGTTTGTATAAATTATGGTCCTCGGATAGCCAGAATCTAGTCGCCTTCCTCCGAATTTTGTCAGCTTCCCCCCTTTCTTTAGGCAAAATATCTTCTCTCAGGAATTTAATTATAGGATCCATCCAACAAAGTCCGGCTCTGACTTGGTGAACTTGGACTACCTCCCTTCTTGCCCCCGTAGACCCGTGCAAGTCCTCGACGAGGATAACCCTCGGCAAATTTTGCGCCGAAGAGGTAGCGAGTGTGGCCAAAGAATCAGCATGTGCGTTGCCATTTCTGGGGATGTGCATCAAACTGAAAGTTTCGAACTCCGATTGTAGACATTTAACTCGGCTCAAGTATCCCTGCATTCTTTCATCTTTCGCCTCAAACTCACCTTGTACTTGACCGACGACTAATCTCGAGTCCGAGAACAACTCCACTGACTTTCCACCCATTCTTCTAACCATAGCCATTCCCGACAGTAGAGCTTCATACTCTGCCTCATTATTTGTTGCCGAGAAGTCCAGCCTTAACGACTTTTCGATGATGATTCTTTCAGGAGATATCAGCACTAGCCCCACTCCAGAACCTTTCTGGTTCGCTGCACCATCCACGTACACTTCCCAATGGGAAGGGCTTTGTTGAGAGATCATGTCAACTGATTTTTCATCCATGTTTGATGTTGGCGTTACTTCTTTTAATTGAGGCTCCGTGAACTCGGCCACCAAATCCGCAAGGACTTGGCCCTTGACCGATGTGCGAGGCATATATTTGATATCAAAAGCCCCTAAGATCGTACCCCATTTAGCAATCCTTCCAGTGTAGTCAACGCTCCGGAGTACAGCCTTGAGTGGGAGCTGAGTGAGAACAATGACTGTATGGGCCTGGAAATAATGAGGTAGCTTTCGCGTACCAAGCACCACTGCTAGGATAGCCTTCTCCAATGGCAAATAACGAATCTCGGCTTCATGCAGCGACTTACTTACATAATAGACTGGTCTTTGCACACCACAATCTGCTCGTATCAACACCAGGCTCACGGTGTAAGGGGCTACCGCAATGTAGGCAAACAAGACTTCATCTGGCTGAGGACTGGACATGATTGGTGGCCGAGCAAGATAGTCCTTAAGTTGTTGAAAAGCTACAGCACATTCCTCGGTCCACTCGAATCCCTTCCATTTGTTGATCAGAGAGAAGAAGGGTCGACACCTGTCTGCTGATCGAGAGATAAATCGGTTCAGGGCAGTAGTCATTCCAGTCAGTTTCTGAACTTCCTTAGGATTCCAAGGAGCTTGTAAATTGTTGATGGCCTTTATCTGGTCGGGGTTGACCTCAATTCCCCTGTGAGTTACCATGTACCCCAAAAACTTGCCTAACCCCACACCGAATGAGCACTTGGAAGCGTTCAGACGCAACTTGTACTCTCTTAGGACTTCAAAGGTACTTTCAAGGTCCTTCACATGCTCGGCAACGATCTTGCTTTTCACCACCATGTCATCTATGTAAATCTCGATATTTTTGCCCAGCTAGGGCTCAAACATCCTCGTCATCATCCTTTGATAGGTAGATCCCGCATTTTTCAAGCCAAAGGGCATCACCTTATAGTGATAGTTACCAATAGAGGTGACAAAAGTAGTCTTCTCTTGATCTTCCAGGGCTAGTGGTATCTAATGGTAACCTTGGAAGGCATCCAAGAAACTCATCCGAGGATGGCCAACAGTGGCATCCACAAGCTGATCAATTTTTGGCATGGGGAATGGATCCTTAGGACAAGCCTTATTTAAGTCAGTGAAATCTACACAGACTCGCCATTTCCCGTTTTTCTTCTTCACCACCACAGTATTTGCTAACCACTCCGGGTAAAAAACTTGTTTAATAGTTCCAGCTTGTTTGAGCTTTGTTACCTCTTCTCTCACTACATCTGCATGTTTTTTAGATGGGCGCCGAGGAGGCTGCTTCTTGGGAATAATCAATGGGTTGACTTTAAGATGGTGGCAAATGAATTGGGGATCCACTCCTGGAGCTTCGTAAGCACTCCAGGCAAATACATCAAAATTCCTTTTGAGGAACTCTATTAGCTCTTCCCTCTCCTGAAGAGGCAGCTGAGATCCGACTTGAAAGAACTTTTCAAGATCCTCTCCAATAACAACTTTCACTAAATCTTCACATCGAGCGCCCTCGTCTGGATCTTCGACGGGTAATACCTGAGACTTTAACTGCTATAAAGGGGTTTCGGCCTTAGACGAGGACTCAGCTTCGGGCTCATGTTGGATGGCAGCCACCAAGCATTGCCTGGCTGCAGACTAATCTCCCCGAATTTCACAAACTCGTCATTCAAATGGGTACTTAACTTTCTGATGCAGGGTAGAGGAAACAACCCCTAGGGTATGAAGCCAGGGCCTGGCTACGATTGCCGTATAAGGGGAATACACATCCACAACTATGAAGTCTACCTCTACCACTTCTGAGCCAGTCTGCACGGGTAGTCGTATTTGGCCCTTCGGCGTGACAACCCTTCCCTCAAAACTTACGAGTGGGGAATCGTATGGTGTTAAGTCTTGAGGCTTTAGGTTTAGTCCCTTGTAAAGATCAGGATACATTATCTCTACAGCACTACCTTGGTCAACCATTACCCTCTTCACATCATACCCTCCAATTCTGAGGGTGATGACCAACGCATCATCATAGGGTTGGATGGTTCCAATCTTGTTATCGTCCGAGAACCCTATAACCAGTGGAGCCCCAGACTTAGCTCTCTTCGGACCTTGGCCAAAATCCCCTGCAGGTGATCGGACTACCGACATGACCTTCAATGGCTAGGATCCCGTTCTTCCCGGTACGGCGAAGACGACATTAATGGTCCCCAACGGCGGCTTTGAAGAGTCATCTATTCGGGGCCCTGAGCCCATCTGCCCTCCTCGCCCCCTGGAGTGGTGCAAGAGGTGTCCAAGTTTACCTTCACCGACCAGTTGATCTAAATGATCCCATAGGCTCCTGTAGTCTTCTGTGGTATGCCCATGGTCTTGATGGTACTGGCAGTAGAGATTATGATTACGCCTCTCAGGGTTTCCCACCATCTTATTTGGCCACCTGAAGAATGGCTCGTTCTTGATCATTTCCAAAACCTAGTGTACTGGCTCTTTAAATACAGTGTTGACTGCCTGAGGATTAGTTGATCCTGATTGCCCAGCAAAGTCTCTCCGCGGTTTGCTGCTATTGTAACGATCCGACCTGAAATCCTTCCTCTCGTGGGGGATAACCTTGTCCTTTCCCTTCCCCTGCTGCTGATCTTCTTCAACTCTTTTATATTTTTCTATACGGTCCATGAGCTGACGCATGTTAGTAACCGGTTTACCAGATAAGGACGTCCTTAAACCATGGTCAGTAGGAAGGCCAAGCTTGAACGTGCTTAGAGCCATTGCATCAGAGTTGCCCTCCATATCATTAAACATCTCCCAGTACCTATCCGAATACGCCTTTAGGGTCTCTCCCTCCTGCATGCTCAAAGATAGCAGTGAAGATAAGGGCCTGGCTACTCTTCGGCATGTGACAAAGTGTGAACCAAATGCCTGGGTGAGCCATTTGAAGGAATTGATGGAGTCTGCTTTCAGGCTGTCAAACCACCTCATTGCCACCGGCCCAAGACTGGAGGGGAAAACCTTACACATCAGAGCTTCGTCTCTAGAGTAGACATCCATCCTTTGGTTAAAGTGACTCACGTGTTCCACAGGGTCTGCTTTACCATTGTAGATGGTGAACGTTGGCTGGTTAAAATGCCAAAGGAGTCTCGCTTCCTCAATCTTGCGTGTAAAAGGTGACCGAGAGATCTGATTCAATGCCCTGCTCATAGCATCGTTCCCTACGCCTCCACGTGATGGGCTTCTATGTTGCCTCTTGCCGTGAGACTCTTCTTCATAGGAAAAAGATTCACTGGCTGGTGTCCGAGATTTCTGCTGATAAGTGACGTCTTGCTCATCATAGGAATCCTCATCAGAATACGAGGAAATCCGTTTCCTCTTTGCATGGCACAGCTCCCTTTTTCAGTTTTTCAACTTCTAGTTGCAAATCCCGGTTCTTCTCTGCATGGGACACGTGACTTCCGCCATGCGACTGGCTTTGGCCAGTATGCACAGTGTGCACACTACCCTCACGATCTTATCTCTTCTCCAAGTTAAGAAAAGGGTCAACGTGTTGGGATGCCCTAGATTCTGCTTCTTGTTGACTTCGTTCTGCCATCACCAACTGTTGTTTTCACCCCTGCACAAGCTCTTCCCACAGACGACGCCAATTGTAGGGTCAGTTTTTGTAGCCCAAGCCCAAAAGGTATGGATTAGGAGCCAAATGAACCCAAGACAATGAATTTGTAGAGAGTGGGAGAAAGAGCTGGGCTGGAGGTGAATTAGACAATAGTTAATTATGGTATTTAAGGTGAACTAACATGAAAACACACTTGAAAATCTTAACAAATGGATGTCCGAAGAGGCATATTATTGAATGGAGGGTGATTACAGCTCTTAGAGCTACAGTAGAATTATTCTCTCTTTTCTCTTTTTTTTTTTTTTCTCCCCTTCTTATCAGAGGCCTCTTCTCTTTATATAGCACCCACTCCCATCATCTTCACCGTCCACCTGTTCTTCATCTGAGCGTTCACTTGAGTACATGTCCCATCAGGTATCTTCTTTAGCTCTCTGTGAGTGGTGGTAGCTGAGATTATACTATTCAGAGGTCTTCTCCACATTAATGCGGCCAAAAAAGCAGCTGCAGTGCATTTAATGGGGTGGTTGCAGCTTGTATTCTAGATATTTTTCCGTTCCTATCATCTTCATAGGTGCCTGAAGCCTGCCCTTATCATCGAAGTCATTAAAAAGGTTACTTGAACCTCCCAGGTGTCTGCCTGACCAAGGCTCTTTGTATCCGAGGAAGATAACCTCTTCGGACCAATGATGATCTCCTCGGACTACACCCCTCGTTCGCCTCCAGGTATGTTTCTTCCACATGGGCTCCTTCTCAAACATTTTTCACTCTTCGGACACACAGTAGTCTTCAAATAGGGCTCCGGGCCCAATACATTAGGTTGGGCTTTCACCCCCACAAAATGTATAAAGAAGCAAATTAATATTAAATTAATAGTGTTTCAAAAAAATATTAAATTAATAGTGATTAATTACTTTAACCTATGATAATTTAAAGAACTAAAATGATCAAATATCAAATTAAAATTTGATAGATTGAACTGTTGAACCGGTTTATTCCATTTTTAAAACCGCTTCTTTTCAAACTGGTTGGACCGGATTATTGTCCAATTCACAATCGTATAAACCGGTTTATTCGTTTTTTATAATCTATAAAGCCACACACAAGTCACATCTCATTTAATTCGGTTGGTGGAAAAAAATTGTCATTGCCCCGGAGAGCAAGGATAAATAATGCATCTCCCTATTTAATAATTAAGTCTACCTCCATAAAGAAAAAGAAAATTCAGCTTAAGTCAGGAAAATTTATTTTGTGAACTGACAATTATTGATAAAGTGCATGTCTAGACTATATGTAGTTTTATCTATCTTTTTTTTTGAGCTAAGAAGATAGTATGTAGTTTTATCTATCAACCTCATATATCGTGTACCGAAGTTTAGGTCATGTTTGGTACATATGTTTAAATATATGTTTTCAGTTTTTAAATAATTTTACACGTATTTTTATACATTTTTCATTCACATGTATTTTTAAAACAATTAAAAACTGTTATTTAAACACACGTACCAAACAAGCTCTTATTTTTTAAAATAATAAGTTTTGAAAATTTTAAGGAGGCATTACTTATTTTATATTTGTGTGTAATCTCATGTATATACAGTGATATATTTAAAAATAATCAAAATTGGACTTGACTGATCTCCAGTCCGGCCCATTCACTTCTCTTTACCATGTCTGTTAATGTACAGTTTATTTTGTTAATGTCAAACCGAATTCCTCATGGGCTGTAACCTTATTGAGGACATAAAAGGCCAGCTTACTTCGTGCAGTTGTAATTGGAATTGGATGGCATGGGCCAAAATGGCCCATTACCATCAATTTTCGAAATATTTGGCTAAAAATCACTGTTTCGGAAATATACCACTTTTTCAAGTACTCGAGTTTGGTGAACTCGAGTACCATGTTTTATACTTCCACCGTGGCACGCTGACATGGCAAAAAAATTTAAAAATTCCACTTAGTACTCGAGCTTACTGAGCTCGAGTACTGTTCTAGCCAGTTCACACCCCAGATGGCCCCTGTTACCCACACTTAAACCAAACAGCTTACTCTCTCATCAATCTCCCTCTCAATCTCCCACACGCTGTCAATCTCCCTCTCAGTCTCACTCTCGCTCTCTTCTTCGGCACCACAAGCTCTTCTTCTTTCTCTATTTCTCACGGCAACACAGGTTCATCACTCTATCTTTTCTCTTCCTCGTTGACCTCTCTATTTCTCTATTTCTACTAAATCCGAATCCATATAGGCTCTGGGATGTGGGTTTCATTTGATTTTTTTTTTTTTTTTTTTTTCTGTGGGTTTGCTTGGGTTTCATTTGATTTATTTTGGGTTTTGTTGGGGTTTTGTTCATTTGTTTGTGTGTTTTGTTTCATAGTATTTTCAATGATTTGTTTTGGGTTTGTCTTTATTTTCTATTTTTGTTATCTTTTTGTGGGTTTGTAATGCAAATTATGTGTTTGATGAAATGCTTCTATGAACTATCTATGAGTTGTGAAGTAATAACTAATAACTAATTGAAGAAGGTAAGCAAATTATGTGTTTTACTTGTGGGTTTTGTTGTAGTTTCTGTTTTGTAAGTTGTTGTACTGAATTGGAGATATGGAGAGTTAGTAGAATGCTAAAGACTTGTGGAAGTTTCTGTTACTTTTAAAACAAATTGAAATCCATAGCCCTGATAAAGGACAAATTCATAATTTAAAAATAAAAACCTAATATCTGAAAAGAAAAATATGAAACAAGAAACTCTGAAATACTTTGGATGTGCTCCCTGTATGTTGTTGACCAAATAGCAATCAAAACGGTCCCCTAAAGGTCTGATAGTGAGGGGCAACAAGCTAGTCCAGGGATTGAACTCACACAGCCATACTTGATTTAGCACCAAACTTTACGTTGCTTACACAAGAAAGTAACACCCCCAACCCCCCCAACACCACCATTTTATTGATCATAACACAACTCACACAGCCACAGAGAATTGAACCAACAAACTCAACCTCCAATCCTTACATAACAGGGGCCTTGGTCCAAGAACCACTAGCATTAGTGACTGATTCCTTTACAGACAACAAAGTCCATAAGTCAATTACAAGGTTATAAATTGTACTTTTTATGAACAAATTTCAAGATTATTACTTTCACGGCCCCAAGCTGAAATAAATCTAAATGCAAGACTATACACGTACATACACTTAGAGGGAAGAACAGTATATGTATATATATATATATATATTAATGGACTTATCATGGACCTTATCTTCAAGATCCCTGGACGAGGTATTATGGAACCAGATGCTCCCAAACCTCTAGATACTCTTACTTTACTGCCATCTTTAAGCAAATTATGTGTTTTACTTGTGGGTTTTGTTGTAGTTTTTGTTTTGTAAGTTGTTGTACTGAATTGGAGATATGGAGAGTTAGTAGAATGCTAAAGACTTTTGGAAGTTTCTGTTACTTTTAAAACAAAGCAGACATAGAAGCAAATTAAATAAGAAAAAATAATGCAGCCTCAGTAATGCAGACTTGTGTGTTTGGATATATATATATATATATATATATATATATTCATATATTCATTGCACTCTTTTCTGTGTACAGAAAGTAGATTGGTCTACTTGGTTGGGATGTGATGCTTGTGTATTTTCACAGTTTTATTTAGTCTCTACGGGAAGTATGTATGCCCATTGCACTATTTACTGAAATTTCCAATTGTTGTGTTGCTGATTTTTTGCAGCCTCAGTATTCAGCTACACAATTCACAGAAGAGTTCGATTTTACAGCCATGAATGAAAAGTTTAAAAAAGACGAAGTATGGGGTTATCTTGGAAAGGGCAAGGATAAAACAGGGGGAGTTCAGGGCTTTACAACTGGTCAAAGCTTGGTGGAAGGAGGCATGGTGACAACATGCCTTTCTAATGGTATCTGGACCTCAATTTTATTCAAAGGTCCATGGTTGCTTCTATCCAACATGGTTCTGTCTGTCAGTCAGTCCCTTTTCTTTTATAAACCTCATTGCTGTCCATTGGCTTTATAAGCAATGAATCTCAAGGTAAATGATGTGAGTACCTTATATTGGGGTTTTCATTTTGAGAGACTTGGTAGGAACTATTAGTATTACCAATTATTGCTGGTTCATGTTATTTTTATGCCCATGAGCTGGCCTCTCACATTTTTCTTTTTTAAGCAATGTTATCAATGAACAAATTGGTCATGGAGGAAATCACACGCTGAAATAGTTATTCTAACCCTAACCCTTTGTTTTCCTCTATTCTTTGTTGTCATTGTTGTTTTTTCTCTTCTTCTTTTTTTAGTTGTCTTCTCTATTTTCCCAACACATTTTAATGGTGTTCACATTCATGAATAGGAACAACAATCATGATATCATTGCTTATGTGTTTGTCTGTAGGCTTTGCACTGTAATTTTTAATCAAGTTCAGCGTTGATAAAAGCATAAAGTGCACTTATCCGCATGGTCCTTTTGGAGCCTAGGCGCAAAGCGTAAATGCTTGATTGAAGTAAAACATACCTTTTCAAATATAATTTACAATAACTTCTAATAAAAGGACTCATAGCATAAAATTGAAAAAAGTTAATAAACTCAAAATAGCAAATATATTTTGCCTGTTAGGGCAAATGGATAGTGAAATTGCACAAACTTTATGAAATCAAATTTTATATAAGTTATTTCAATTCCTTAAAATCTTTATATAGTAAGTTTGAAAACAATAATGAATGGACAATATAATAATAATAATAATCTAGTCTTATAATGTTTAAATTTAACATTTTATATAATTTTCTTATGCCATATAAAAATACATAGCTGTGACACCTATGATAAAAATCAAGAAAATGCACGTTTCAATCAAAATATATCAAAAAGGCAAAGGGCAATAAGCACAAGAATAGTAAATTAGCCTTGTTCGTGTTTTTTGATACCAAATTATTTTTATTTAGTACAACATCGAAGAATAGGGTTTGTATAAATCAATTGTCTATATCATTCTCATCAAGATAAAGGGGTTAATTTTAACGATTTATATATTTTTTATCAAAAAAAAGAAAGAAAAAAAAGTGCACCTAGGCATGCATTATGTTTCTTCAAAAAGCACCAAAACAGTATGCATGAGGTGCGCTTCGTTAAACAAGCTTCGCTCTGGTTGATTAAAGTGCTTAAACCTTGAGGCTTAAACAATGAGCCAAATGCAATAAGGCAGATTGGTACCCGAGCTTCCGAAACTCGGGTACCAATCTGCCTTACCAAAAATTTTTAAGCCAAATCCCTGGGCCAAAAAAACCTTGAGCCAAAATGTAATAAGGCAGATTGGTACCCGAGCTTTTGAAACTCGGGTACCAATCTGCCTTACCAAATTTTTTTCAAAAATTCCTTGGGCCAAAAAACCTTGAGCCAAAGGCAATAAGGCAGATTGGTACCCAAGTTTCTGAAACTCGAGTACCAATCTGCCTTACCAAAAATTTTTAAGCCAAATCCCTAGGCCAAAAAAACCTTAAGCCAAAATGTAATAAGGCAGATTGGTACCCGAGCTTCTGAAGCTCGGGTACCAATCTGCCTTACCAAATTTTTTTCAAAAATTCCTTGGGCCAAAAAACCTTGAGCCAAAGGCTATTAGGCAGATTGGTACCCGAGTTTCTGAAACTCGAGTACCAATCTGCCAAGCTTGAGGACACGTTTGAGGACAACACATTATAATTTCACTTGGTGTCGTTATGCCTAGTTTTTTAAATAAGGCAGATTGGTACCCGAGTCTGTGAAACTCGGGTACCAATCTGTCTTTCCTTCACTTGCAGCTGGCTCAGTGTTTTTTAAAAAATATGTAAGGCAGATTGGTACCCGAGTTTCACATACTCGGGTACCAATCTGCCTTAAGAATTTTGCAGTTCACTATTTTTTTAAAATAAGGCAGCTTGGTACCCGAGTCTGTGAATCTCGGGTACCAATCTGCCTTAAATTGCAGTTGGTCGGGGTTTTTTTAAACAAAACTAGTTGTTGAGGCACGTGCTGGTGCTGCTCCTGTATTTTAGAGGTTTATTTTTTTTAATAAAAAGTTAAACATAATGTCAAATGGTTGTTTAGCATCTTTATGCATATTCAAAGACTTTTCTTTCATATTAATTTAAAAATAGAAAAATATAATAAATGATAAAAAGTTATCCAATAAAAATTAAAAAATGGTTTATTTAAATATAAAAGTGGCAAAGGAGAAATATATTATTTTTGGGCATAAATATATTATAAAAGTGGCCAAGGAGAAATATATTATTTTTAAGCACAATCTATATTCATAAAAATTATCTAAAATTCAAACAGAATTAACCAATTTTTTTTAGAGAGAAAAAGAGAGAGGGAACAAGGGATACTAATGAACTTGAATTAGCACAAAATTCAAGTTCAAATTCCATTTCCCTGTTTATTCTTGGTAGTTTTACACTTCAAAGCAGAGGCACAGATTTTTACATTCCTTCTGCAGCAACAAAATTTCATCAAAACAAAATTTGATGGTAAAGGGCCATTTTGGCCCCCAAGTCATTTGACCTAAAATCACAGTACAATCCTCTCTTACACACTTAGAAGTCCAAAGAAGGGGTTGGTCATTGCAGACTTCAATTCAGACCTAGCTGTGTTTAGAATTTCCATGTCGACCTTATCATCAGGAAGATACAAGGACTCGTCCCCTTCTGTTCTCTCAAACCCACAGAGCTCAAGAAATTCCATACCTCCTTTCAAGTTCCCAACTCTATCCTGTTAAGTGTTAAATAGCTAAAGAATAAATAAATGACTAGAGTAGAAATCTTACAATACAAGTACACCTGAACCAAGAAAAACAAATAAAAATATTATATGCCAGATTTGAGCGATGTCTATGAAACCCTTCTCTTTTTTCTTTGGGTATATCGTGTTTATACAGAGGAACATGCTGGTCTACAAATGTAACAGGAAATAGTGACAGACCATTAAAGCAGTAGATATTAAGACCGTTCAATTTAAGGCTACAAAGAGGATAACACTCGTCAAATCTATGCATTACTTGACATTAGTAATCAAAAGAAAAACTAAATATGGCGATCCAACAATCAGGATGGAGAGCTCTTGGCTCTCATCATGACTAATGAGGCTACCTTTTTCATAAAAATGAGCCTGGCGAATTAATGTATTATTTTTTACTAGTTAAAAATCGTGAAAGTGAACCCAATAATAATCCAAAACCGAACCAAAGTAACCTAATTTCCATGGAGGTCCTTACTAGCTCGAATCCTCTCCTGGAACAATAGCACAACCAAGTCTTTATAAATAAATGCCAAGTACATGAAACGAGCTCTTAACAGAATCCCAAAGTACAAACAGAAGAGTTTGATTTGACAAAAACCAACAATGAAGCAGCAATAATATGTTCTAAAATATAAAAAAGCTATGGCAAGTTCACCGTTGAATAATGTCTTTCAGGGGTAAAAAGAACTTAGGAATCATGATATAAGATCTTTAAGAAATTCAACTATTGTTACAATAATTTTATTAAAACTCACATCTCTCAATGAATTTATAGTATAAAGGCCTATAAATACTAAATTTTTGTAAATAAAAAGAAAAAGAATACTAAACCAAGTTCGTATATGAACCATAATCATATCTCCTTCATTGAATTTGGAATATAATCTTCTAATATTAGTTTGAGCCTTGTATATCTCATTCCTAAGTGCAACAATTCTTCTTAAGTTATCATGAATTTCCTATGTGTGACTAGCAAATATTTCAAGTTTGACACTTAATCTTGTAGTTGGAATAAAAAGAAAAGTAGTTCAAAGAATAAAATACAACTCATGGGCCTTTGGTACAGCCAAATCCCAAGAATCTAGAAATTATCAAATTACCCTGACTTTAATAAAGATTGATTAAAACTAAACAAGAAACAACATTACTTAGATAAACAATAAAATAAGACTCTTCAATTTAGGCTAGATAAGCAAGATCCCAAGAGTCCAAAACACTCCATATTTTATCGCTTGAACATTAGAACCAACTTTTTGCCTCTTATAATTCTTCAAAAGGAGCTGCCATTCACGTTCCACTCATTAAATCATCTTAACCATGATATTGAATTTATCATTATAATCATGGTAATTTTCTAGTACAGAAGAGTCTACTTAGGAGAAAATTGCAAGGATATATGTAGAAAAACTTGCATTAATCAATATTTGTACAATAAGTTGCATATTATTCCTAATGTCATACTTTATGAACCAATAGACAATATATGCAAGCTTTTAAAAAAGGAAAAGGTCATACTCAATGCACAAAGCTCCCACTATTGTGGGATCTAGGAGAGGTGATTGATTGGCAACCTTACCCCCATTTTTCTGGAGAGGCTAATTCTTGGACTCAAACCTGCAACCTACTTTTGGTGGAAGACACTTGCTATCACACCAAGGCAAGCTTTAAAGAGATTAATTATTTATCAATTAATACTAATAAATTGCCAACTTCACTTTAAAATTTCTCATACTATACTCATTTTTTACTTGCGTTTTAAAGCACTATTTTAACTATCTACACCCATCCCTCCCCAAATCTCTCTTTGTCTTCCATTAGAGAAAAAGCAGTAAAAAAGTTAAAAGAGTAATCAAAATTCTTAACAAGATTTACAAAAGGCAAGGTAAATCCGTAAAGGAGCTATCAAATAAGGAAAGAGTAAACCATAGAAATAACTGCATAATACCTTCTCCCTTTGCCTTTCCAGTTTCTTTCCTCTTATGTGATTTATTCCTGAAACTCAACAACATAAGTAGTCATGGAAAGGAACCAGTTAGCCAGAAATAGTAAGATCAATCTGAAATTTTTTTCAAATATTCAACCAAATTAAAGAATTATATATAAAAGGTCAAAAGAGGAGAAAGAATCTAAGGGGGAGTTCTAGATAAACAAAAAAGGAAACCTTAGTTCCTGTGCCTTTATTTTCATTTGTTCTGTGATATGGAAAGGTTGAGGTGAGTCAAGATCAATATCCACTACTACCTGGGAGAAGTTAAACAGTCAAGCAAGCTAATCTAGTGACAGTATGTGCAACACCAAAGATTTTATAAGTTCATGTAAAAAATGTATCAACATATTCACCAAAGACAATTTTTTTCTCTCCACCTCCTTTCAATGAAATGGAGTTTACAAAAACCAAAGATAAAGTCAAATTCCAAATCTCAAAAGCTACCCACATTAACAAACTGATAAAAACAAGATCATATTAGAAAAGATACTTAGCTAAACAACAATTGACTGTTCCGTATAAACTTCAGCTATTACTACCCAATCAAAACTGTCCGCTAAACAAGCATGTATATGAGAAAGAATTTCAATTGTATGAACACCCTCTTTCTTATAATAAGCAGACAGCTGGTAGATATACCAAAATAAAAAAGCTGAAGATTACTGGCCAATATATGTTCTATTTGAAATGTTTCTCTTTATTTCAATATCAAGCCAAGAGTATTACAGTTTTGAATCCCCAAGCAATCTTTTAAAATTGACGGATAAGATCAAAGTTAGCAATTGCAAATTGGGATCAGGAATTTTTTTTTTTTAACAATTATTTGTTAGTTCTATTCAAAATGAAATAGCCGACTGTCTTACAATAACCTTATGTCTATTTTTCTCACTCCTTTTCTTTTATTTCAAAGGAGTTCTTCCTTTTGTTGGGCATCTCGCCCCTTTGAATATTAGACTTATTAACCAAATAAAAATAAATAAATAAATAAAAAGGTATACAAGAAGCTACAATGTGAATATCAAATGTTTTGGTTTTGTGAAACACAAACCCACTTCAAACTATAGTTTGAGTGTTATTTCTTAGCATGACTGAGGATATGGTACTATACTAGAGACTTCATTAGTTGATAAAGATTGAAGTTTAAAAATAAGGATATCATTGAATAAGAATACCAAAAATAAGTAAATAAAAATCCATGTTGCGATGTAAGCAAATAAGAGAACGAAGATGAGAAATCATATTCATACCAAAGGCATCTGATCAATGTCTGAGTCATTCTCATGATCAATCACCCATTCTATAGCTGCCTCTAAGCTAGAATTACCTGATTATTAACACAAACATTTAGTCATGTTCATTCCCAATTAGCAAAATAAATATAGACAGACCAGAAAAATGAAGAGCCATTTCTTGTTGACTTGTGGAACAGCCATTTCTACAAAAGCTGTTGGATGCATTGAAAAACTTCACACAGTCAATTCAACAAACAGATAGCAATCAATCAAAATTGCTTGAGGATGAAACAGAAAAACAATACCTTGTTGGAGCTGGAGTGGGTTTGATTGATTTTGGTGAAAACCCAGGTAGGGGAAAGGTATAAATTGTGGTTGGAAGTAGTTCTAGGGGCTTCAAAGAAGCCCTACAATCAAAAGCAATAGAGAAAATAGAGCGCCATTGAAGAGGAAGATGATTCTTTACTGTTTGTGGAGCAAAGCAAGAAGCGTTTCATCAAACACATAATTTGCATTACAAACCCACAAAAAGATAACAGAAATAAAAAATAAAGACAAACCCAAAACAAATCATTGAAAATACTATGAAACAAAACGCACAAACAAATGAACAAAACCCCAACAAAACCCACAATAAATCAAATGAAACCCAAGCAAACCCACAGAAAAAAATAAATAAATAAATCAAATGAAACCCACATCCCAAAGCCTATATGGATTCGGATTTAGTAGAAATAGAGAAATAGAGAGGTCAACAAGGAAGAGAAAAGATAGAGTGATGAACCTGTGTTGCCGTGAGAAATAGAGAAAGATGAAGAGCTTGTGGTGCCGAAGAAGAGAGCGAGAGCGAGAGCGAGACTGAGAGGGAGATTGACAGCGTGTGGGAGATTGAGAGGGAGATAGCGAGATTGAGAGGGAGATTTGAGAGGGAGATAGCGAGATTTGAGAGGGAGATTGATGAGAGAGTAAGCTGAGTTGGTTTGGTTTAAGTGTGGGTAACAGGGGCCATTTGAGGTGCTAATTGGCCAGAACAGTACTCGAGCTCAGTAAGCTCGAGTACTAAGCAGAATTTTTTGAATTTTTTTACCATGTCAGCGTGCCACGGTGGAAGCATAAAACATGGTACTCGAGTTCACCAAACTCGAGTACTTGAAAAAGTGGTAGATTGCTGTTTATTTCCAAAACAGTGATTTTTTGCCAAATATTTCGAAAATTAATGGTAACGGGCCATTTTGGCCGTGTGGTCTTATTTTGTAAATAGTGTTTTATGTAGACATGATAATACGGGTTTGAATTTTCTGACCCGACTTGAAAAATAACTAACCCGAACCCGATTTTTTTTACTCGAAACAAAAACGGGTTGACCCGTGACCTGACTCGATTTTTTTGCCAGTCAACTTGACCCGACCCAAATAACCCATGACCCAACTCATTAAAAAAAATATTTAAACTACGTCATGATACTAAGTGCATAAAGCACGTGAATGACTATTTGAGGTTTTTTTTTTCTTTTTCTTTTTTTTTTTCTTTTTTTTTCTGAAGACTATTTGAGCTTCATGCCTTCATCACAACCAATAAGAGCTCACAAATCACGGACCTGAGTGACATGAGAGACAAGACAACACAAGGCTCAAGGCTATCAAGAGTCAAGACATCCATTAAAAAACAAAATCTCATTCAATACTAGCTTAGCTGTAATCCATTGTCCAAGACTCCAAAACCAAAGCCACGCCCACAAAACAAACCTGAAAGTTGAAAGTTGGAACGTGACAGTTGAAAGTTGAAAGTTGGCCAACTTGAGCTACAATTTGTAAGTATGAATATTTGCAGTGCTGAATCTGCTACTAACGTTGAGTGGATTGAGATTGAGGTGTAATTCTTATAAAATATTTACTTATTCTTCTTTACTTAATATGTTATGTTTATTTTTTATTTTAGTTTATCTTTTTAAGTAATCTAACTTTACTATTATTTTAAATGTAACAGAAACATGTGCACTTAAGAAGACTGATAACTTGCTACTTTACTAGCTTACTTGTTTTGTTTGTTTTAAGATCTATCTCTTTTTGAAGATGTAAACTTGTAATTATATACATTTTGACAGTGAACTATTAACATTGAAGACTTTTTCTATCATGAATTTATAACTATAAATAATTTTTGCCATGCTCAAAACGGTCAGAATTGGAAGGATATTAACAAGTGGCATTAAGTGTAATTCATTTGCTTAATTGATTTTATTCATTCTCTCTAAATAAGTTGTCATTAATTTGTTTTTGTAATTGAAAAAAAAAAAAAAAAAAAAAAAAAAAAAAAACTTGTTTGAAAAATTCGGATCAACTCGACCCAACCCGCAACCTGATTGACCCGTTTAAAAATGACCCATTTTGACCCGCGATCCGTTTGACCCGCAAACCCAATTGACCCGACCTGAACCTGACCTGCCCCGCCCATTTTGCCACGTCTTTTACGTGAAAGTTAAAGAAACATTTTTACCAAGTTTTGCCCCTAATTAAACGTAGGATGTAGGGGCATTTTGGAACAATATAAAAAATCCCGTCCAAACAGATGGAGTCTCTTAAATAGTAGTATAGATATTATTGAGCATCTAGGTTCCGAAGCATCACGTCCTCAAAAATTTGATTGTTGGGAGACATTAAATTTCCCTAACCGAATGCTACATCATACTATCAGTCTATCATAGGTAAACGTTTTATTAGCTGACCCTAACTATGTTATGTAGTTATAATCTTATATATAGGCTAATAGGCACTCATATTGGCGTTTTGATGGGTTCGGTTCAAGTTGTCTTTCCACATGGAAAAATTAGAAGATTAAGAATATGGAGAGAGTTTCTTTGATGACTAATTTGATTAAAATTTTGGATTTAAAGATCCCACATGTATGATTTGAGGGGGTACGTTTATTATTGTTAGTATGAGCTAGAGTGTGAATTGTGGTTTTCAGCTCCTGAGAGTCTCAAGTTTGTGAGTTGATATTTAGAGTTTATTTTTGGGTGTAATGAATTTGTATTAGTTTATATTTGTGAGAGATTAGTATAAGTGCTTATGGGGACATTAAATTTCCCTAACCGAATGCTACATCATACTATCAGTCTATCATAGGTAAACGTTTTATTAGCTGACCCTAACTATGTTATGTAGTTATAATCTTATATATAGGCTAATAGGCACTCATATTGGCGTTTTGATGGGTTCGGTTCAAGTTGTCTTTCCACATGGAAAAATTAGAAGATTAAGAATATGGAGAGAGTTTCTTTGATGACTAATTTGATTAAAATTTTGGATTTAAAGATCCCACATGTATGATTTGAGGGGGTACGTTTATTATTGTTAGTATGAGCTAGAGTGTGAATTGTGGTTTTCAGCTCCTGAGAGTCTCAAGTTTGTGAGTTGATATTTAGAGTTTATTTTTGGGTGTAATGAATTTGTATTAGTTTATATTTGTGAGAGATTAGTATAAGTGCTTATGGGGTGTGAGAGACAAGAAATTATAAGATCCACATGGTGGACAAGTGATGTAGTCCACTATTCCACTAAAAAACTGCTACTTATTTAAAATTGTTAGTTAGAAAATTTTTTTAAATAGAAATTAATTACTGACTCAGCAATTTTAAACAAAGTGGAAGTTTTTTAGTGGAATGATGGACAAGTGACGTGGTCTACCAGAAGAATCTATAATTTCTGTGAGGGACAAAGGCAAATATCAAAATTCAAATCTCAAAGAGAGAATTTAGATAAGAAAAAAAAAAAAAAACTTCCATCAAATAAATAAAGGATTTTACTAAAGTGTGCCATAATGGCACACAATAGTAGACCAATTTTGAAAAAAGTTTATTAAGAATTAAAAAAGTATTAACAACTTTTTCAATTTTCAATAAAACTTTTCTAAAAATGTATTTGTTTAACCGAACCTATAAATAAATCGTAAGTAAAATTCAGCCGAGACGCTTGACCTCGACTAAGAAAAATCAAAGTCTATATGAGAGTCTGAGACTGGATGGCCCACTTGACCCAACATTAGCCATATTGACTCTAGTCAAGGGAGTACCTGTGTCAGGAAAATTTATTAGGTATTTTATGAATCCTGACTTTAGTTTTGGGCAACCAAAGCCTGAGTAAAAATATTTTATAATTCATGAATGGGAAAAACACTAAAAAATTCCATGTTAAATGTACCAATGAAAACTCAACCAGTATCCATTCAATATTCACAAAATAAATAAATAAAATAAAAAGACAAATTAATTGATTTTTCGATACATTCAAAACAATTGTTTATCAAAATGGAATTTGGTTTTCTTTTATATTTCAAATATAATCTATAATTAATTATGTACTAAAATTTCACAATAATTTCTTTTTTTATATACAAAACCAAATCATTCTTTAAAAAATCATATTCTTTTTTATTGCAAATTATTGTTTTGACGATATTTATGATTGAAAATGATCATCTTATAGTTGCAATAAAAAAGAGTAAGTATAAATACACTCTCTTTGTAAACAAGTTGAAAGATTGTTCATTTTTTAGTTTTACTTACCAGCATTTGACACAATTCAAAAAGATATAATGATAAATTAAAAAAAAATTAAAAATACTATCTTAGAATAGAAATAAAAGAATAATCTTTAATTTCTTGAAGGCTTGTAGCCCCTTTTTCGGTTTGCTCTTAATTTATTGCTGATTTTTTTTTAATTTAAAATTTTTACTGCATAAAACTATATATATATATATATATATTATTAACATATATATATGCCAATTTTTATGGCAATCAGATATTATTTACCAGTTAATTCATAAAATCAAATTTCATGTATTATTTTAAATTACAAAAACCTGTATTTAAACAATTGATTGATGATATTGATGAAGTCAAGAATTTCACCAATGAGCCACACGATACCTATGCGCTTGGATGTCAACCTGCACAATACAAAGAAGGGGAAAACCTCACAGAGAGCACCGGTGTGGTGCCGGCCGAATACCCTCCAAAGATTAAGTCAGAAAATATACTCACAACTCTAGAGTGCTAGAGAGGGTAAGTTATGCGTACCTCGATTTGTTGAGGGTAGTAGGGCTTTTATAGTAGTAGAGGGTGGACTTCTCTTTCTTGGAGTAGAAGTCTTTTCCATATAGGAATCCCCTTGAACGTAGATCGCGGAATCCTTTCCTTATAGGACTCGTACATCAAACGTGGACCGCAAGCATCTTATACCAAGGGCCTTTATGGCCTTTGGGCCTACTGATATTTCACATTGGGCCCGTCCACTATCGGCCCACAGTAAATGACCGTCAGGCCTACCTCTAGCCCAAATTCTTCCTCTTCAGTTGCCCCCTTCACCTCATGGGTCCGTCATACTTTAGTGGACGGAAGCATGGGGTGACGATGAATATTGTTGGGGATGACGGTTCAAAGGGACTGTGGGTCGTCGGTCCGAGTCACTAAGGATGACGGTATCAGGGTTTAAACCGTTCAGTAGTCTGGCAGCCGACAAGGCCTGGAATGCATTAAATGGCTCATGACACGCGTCACCTTTCTACAGGCGATTGTGTGGGATCGAAGTGTCGCTTCGTCTTCCGTGCACTTTCCTTATAAATATCAAACTTCGACTCTCATTTATACACTACTAGCCAAAAATTCAATTGTCAGAGAGCGATCCGTCACCTTTTGTCAGAGATTTAACCGTCATATTTGCTAGAGACTTGACCGTCCAGTTAATTCATCCGTCGATTGCAATTCGGTAAGTAATTTTTATCCGTCTACTTTTTTGTTTATATTTTCCTTTGGGATTCGTCATATATATTTTTCTATTGGACTTTATGCTCTCGTCGCTCTTTCCAGACCGTCAGAGTCTTAGGTTTTGTCATTATATGTAGGCTATGTCTAGTGCGTCAAGTAACCAGTCGGTCGTCCGTGACGGGGCGGACTATGAAGAGGTATACCCGTCAGGTCACAAAGACCAAGACGATTTAAGCGAGAGGAGTTCGTCTTCATCGTCCTCATCAAATGAGGATGTGGAGATAGTCGAGGTAGAGGAGAGTTCAGCTGATGACGAAGATCAAGTAGTTAGATCTGTCGTGGGGGCTGATGGACTCAGGGAGTTCATCATGCTTCCAGAGTGGACGGTACATGCCTTCACTTCCACCATTAAGGAGACCCATTTTAAAACACTTAGGGCCAACTATCAAATCCCAGATTACATCCCCATCCGTCTACCCTGTTCATCAGAGAAATGTTATTACGAAGGGGTAGACGATGTAGGAGTGTACGAGCAGATGCTCAAGGCAGGTCTTAGATTTCCCTTGAGCTCCCTGCACCGCGAACTCCTACAATACTTAGGCCTATCCGTCAGCCAGTTATCCCCTAATGCCTGGAGGGTCTTCATAGCAATGGAAGTCCTGTACGGGGCTATGTCCGACGGTCGAAGAAGATTAACAATAAGGGAATTCCTCCACTGCTACTGTCCAGATGAGATAGATAGATCAAGGGGGATGTATAGCTTTGTTCCTAGGAGCCATCTTTTGAAAGTAATTTTTGAGACCCCGGACTCGAATAGAGACTGGAAGAGCCGTTATTTTTTCATTGAGGGCGACGGTTGGATGTGTCATCCAGGGGAGACGGATTTCATGCCCGTCGACAAGGTTTGGGGCGTATTAAACCAGTCTGGTATGAGCCCGTCATATAACAACTATTGAAAGCTTGTTTAATAATTTATTCGTTTTTAACGTCCGTCTACTTTTTGCAGTTCGACGGCGACCTCAAGTTACATTAGAGGAGTTTAGTTTTCTTGAGAAAATTTTCAACAAGTCTAAACCAGAAGAACGGACCTGGGCAAAGCTAGTCAACCTCAACACAATCCATTGGTACTGCGACGGACCTGAGCCTACCCCAGACGCACTTAAGTACGAAGAGCGCACCTGTCAACGTAAGTCCGTCTATATTCTTTGTTCAAATTTTGTTATTGCTTTTACACCCGTCTACCTCTTCAGAGATGGACGATGCAAAAAGGAGAGCAGCTATCAGACTACAAGCCGCGAAAAACAAAGAGACCAGTGCGGACCCTACGGGGACGGGCACCAGCAAGCAGGCGGCCAAAAGGAAACTACCGTCCAAAGGAGACCGTCTTCCAAAAAAGCCCAAGGTTCCTTTGGAACCCGTCCTTGGCTTGTTGGCCGGAGAGGCTAAGATGGTTACCCCAGTGAAGCATGGGGCTGGTAAGGGCCTCATGACTTGTCCGTCGGGAAGCCAGAAGAAGCCACCCCCTCTACTTCGCGAGGATTCCAAATACGCCCTTGAACGTCTTTCATCCATCATAACCACCGAGGACTACGAGGATCTGTGCAAACACTCGACGGAGGCTATGGGTGAGACGGCCCTTTTCAGCGTCGCTCAGGTAATTCATCCGTCGCTATATGTTCCGTCAGGATTCCTTCTTTGTCTCAGCACCTTTTTCAACTCATGTTTTTCTTTCAGGCAATGATTATGATGAAGGGGATGATGGGACGGTGTCTCAATCATGAGACGACCTTAGGCCGTGTTCGTCAGAAGGCCAAGGCGACGGAGGAGGAGTTGCTCGAGCTGAAGTCCTGGAAGGTCGAGAAGTCCGTCAGGCTAAGGAGACCGCGATACGGGAGTATCGGGATTCTGAACCCCTCATCACCGAGCTTAGTCTTTCATACAACGACGGTTTCGATGACGTCGTCCGTCAAGTGAAGGCTTTGCATCCAAAAGTGGATTTGTCCGCCGTCAACATCAATGCCCCCGAACAAACATCCGTCCAGCCCGCTCAATCAGATGATACAGACGACCTGTTTTGTGAGAACCCCACTAACCGTGAAGCTTCCAGGGATCCAAAGGATAATCAGCTGGCTGTAGACACAACGGTTATTGATTAGACGGTGGTTGTCCGGTCGTCTATTGAGGATCAAACCCGTCGAACAGAGGAGAAAGACATTCCTGCTACCCGTCATGATGCGCCGACGGATTTATAATTTGTAATAATTAATTTTTTTTATATTTATTTTTTGAAAGAATGTGGAGAACAGTTTTATGATACCCGTCATGATGTAAACATTCCCTTTTAGGGTTTATTTTAATTAATATTTGGTCCGTCGACTTTTTTGGCGTTAATGGAATATATCCGTCCGTTTTGTTTAATCCTGACGGAAATTTGGTTTATCCAGTTTTATCTTTCAAATCCAACTTGTGAATTGTGTTTTATCTGTCCTCTTTGTGGAATGGTTGATATCCGTCCTCTTTGTAGATTTTATATTTTTATCCCTTTGGGATGATCCGTCCACCTTGTGGACTTATTTTTGTATCCGTCCAGCTTGTGGATTTGGGATTTTTCATCCCTTTGGGATGGTCCGTCCACCTTGTGGACTTATTTTTGTATCCGTCTAGCTTGTGGACCTAGAATTTCTCATCCCTTTGGGATGGTCCGTCCACCTTGTGGACTCATTTTTGCATTCGTCCAGCTTGTGGACTTAGGATTTTCCATCCCTTTGGGATGGTCTGTCCACCTTGTGGACTTATTTTTGTATCCGTCCAGCTTGTGGACTTAGGATTTTTCATCCCTTTGGGATGATCCGTCCACCTTGTTTACTTATTTTTGTATCCATCCAGCTTGTGGACTTAGAATTTCTCATCCCTTTGGGATGGTCCGTCCACCTTGTGGACTTATTTTTGCATCCGTCCAGCTTGTGGACTTAGGATTTTTTGGAATGATCCGTCCACTTTGTGGACTTATTTTTGTATCCGTCCAGCTTGTGGACTAGAATTTCTCATCCCTTTGGGATGGTCCGTCCACCTTGTGGACTTATTTTTGTTTATGTAGGGAAAAACACAGTAGAGTTTGAATACTTCTCTTTATTGAAAGAAAATAATGCTGAGGAAAATGTACCTGCCCCCTCGGGCTTAAAAAGGTACTTGTAGAAAAATTTGTTCGAAGTAGAGAGCAAAACTTAAATAACCAGAAAATTGTCTGAGGTAAAGAACTTTATAAAAAACTAAGTAAAACATAGTAATAAACTGGAAATTGGGGGAGAGCCGACGATCTTCATGGTGCCCCTACTGGTAGTACCTCCGAAGGTGCTCTGTGTTCCATGGATGTTGAAGCTTCTGTCCGTCCATGGTTTCGAGGTGATAGGTCCCTTTTCTTTTCCAAGACGAGATCCTGTATGGTCCTTCCCAGTTGGGGCCGAGCTTTCCTTGCGCTGGATCTCTGGCAGCTCCCATTACCTTCCGTAGCACAAGATCTCCGATCTGGAACTCCCTGTGTTTGACGTTGGTGTTGTAGTATTTCACCATGAGGTTCTGGTACCTAGCCAACCTCTGTTCTGCTGTAGCCCGGACCTCGTCTATCAGATCCATCTGGAGCCGCAAGGCCTCTTCGTTGCGATCCTTGTCGTAGTTCTCTACGCGATAGCTCGTGAGCCCGACCTCTGCTGGGATGATGGCATCACTCCCGTACGTCAGCCTGAACGGTGTCTCTCCAGTGGGTGTTCTAGCTGTTGTACGGTATGCCCACAAAACGCTTGGTAGTTCGTCGAGCCAGATGCCCTTTGCCCCCTCGAGCCGGGTCTTGATGATCTTCAGCAAGGACCGGTTCGTGACTTCTACTTGTCCATTGGCTTGAGGGTGTGCGGGCGACGAATAGTGATTTTTGATCCCCAGCTCTGAACAGAAGCTCCTAAATGCTCCGTTATCGAACTGCTTTCCGTTGTCGGAGACGAGCACTCTTGGTATCCCGTACCTGCATATTATATTTCTCCAAACGAAACTCCGTATGTTCTTCTCCGTGATAGTGGCCAGGGCCTCTGCTTCTACCCATTTGGTGAAGTAGTCGATGCCAACGACCAGAAACTTCAGCTGTCTCGCTGCTATTGGGAAGGGGCCCATGATATCTAGTCCCCATTGGGCGAACGGCCAAGGGGCCGTCATAGGCGTCAACTCCTCGGTCAGTTGCCTGATCAAGTTACTGAACCTCTGGCACTTGTCGCAGGTCTTGACGTATGCTTGCGCGTCTTTTTGCATCGTTGGCCAATAGTACCCTGCCCTGATCAGTTTGTGCACTAAGGATCGTGCCCCCGAATGGTTTCCACAGATACCCTCATGCACTTCCCTCATTACGTAATTGGCTTCCTCTTGACCCAGGCACCTCAGGTACGGACGCGAGAACCCTCTTTTGTATAAGATATCGTTGATCAATACAAATCGCGAGGCTTGGACTTTCAGCTTCCTGGCATCATTTTTTCCTTCGGGTAGTGTACCTATCTTTAGGTATGCTATTAATGGCGTAGTCCAACTATCTTCAGAAATCAACTCCTGCACTTTTGTTCCGTCATCAATAAGTGAGGAGAGTTGTACAAATGACAATACCTGTTCGGGAACGAGCATGGACTCTGCCGAGGCTGCCTTCGCAAGACGGTCAGCACATTCGTTCTCTTCCCTTGGGATTTGAACGAATCTCACTGTGAGATTACCGATCCGGTTTTTTACTTCTTCTAGGTACTTCCTCATCCTCTCACTTTTGCATTCGTAGATGCCATTAATTTGACTCGTTATCACCTGGGAATCGCAATGGACGATCATGGATTCGGCACCTGCTGCCTTCGCGAGGTCTAGTCCTGCTACCAAAGCTTCATACTCGGCCTCATTGTTGGTTGTGGGGAAGTCCAGCCTAATCATGCATTCGATTCTATCTCCGTTGGGGGTATGGATTAGTACACCGGCCCCTCCTGCATGCCTGTTGGAGGACCCGTCCGTGTGGATGCTCCATTGAGCCTTTGTGTCTGCCCCCACGCCTTCTGGCCTGGAAAATTCTGCAATGAAATCGGCCACGGCTTGTCCCTTAATGGCATTTCGTGGACGATACTGTATATCAAATTCACTTAGTTCAACCGTCCATAGGGCCATGCGTCCTGCCGTCTCCGGGCTGCTCATGGCTCTCCGTAGGGGTTGATCCGTTAGGACCACTATTGTGTGCGCCTGGAAGTATGGTTTGAGTTTTCTTGCCGCAGTCACTAGCGCGAAAGCCAACTTCTCCATATATGGATACCTTTCTTCCGCTACCCGGAACGCCCTACTTATAAAGTAGACGGGTTTCTGTGATCCGTCCTCCTCCCTTATTAGGGCCACGCTGACTGCTGCTTGTGAGACTGCTAAATAGAGGTAGAGTTCTTCCCCAGGCTTAGATGGGCTGAGCAACGGTGGGGACGACAGGTACTTCTTCAAGTCCTCAAATGCTTTCTGGCATTCGTCCGTCCACACGAACGACTTTCTTAACGTACGGAAGAATGGGAGACACTTGTCCGTCGCCTTTGAGACGAACCTATTCAGAGCTGCAATTTTACCGTTCAATCTCTGCACATCCTTAATTGTTTTCGGTGGTTCTAACTCCATGATGGCCCGAACCTTCTCTGGGTTAACCTCTATACCTCGATGGGAAACTATGAACCCCAAGAACTTTCCTGCCGTCACTCCGAATGCGCACTTGCTCGGATTTAACTTCATATTATACGACCTGAGAGTGTTGAAAGTCTCCTGTAGGTCTTTCAGGTGGTCATGCTCCAGAACGCTTTTTACAAGCATGTCGTCAACATACACTTACACATTCCTCCCAATTTGGTGCGCGAACATTTTGTTCATTAGCCTCTGGTAGGTTGCTCCTGCATTCTTTAGCCCAAACGGCATCACTTTGTAGCAAAATAGTCCCTGACTTGTGACGAAGGAGGTCTTCTCCTGATCAGCCTCGTCCATCTTGATTTGATTGTAGCCGGAGAAGGCATCCATGAAGCTCAAGAGTTGGTGCCTTGCCGTTGAGTCTACCAGTGTATCGATACGAGGCAATGGGAAGCTGTCCTTTGGGCAAGCCTTGTTGAGGTCCGTGAAGTCAACACACATCCGCCACTTCCCTGTAGCCTTCTTGACCATCACCACGTTTGCTAGCCAGTCGGGGTAATATACCTCCCGAATGAAATCTGCCTCAAGAAGCTTCCTAACCTCCTCGGCTATTGCTTTGTCTCGCTCTTCAGCGAATACTCGCTTTTTCTGTCTCACGGGCGAAAACGTGGGGTTCACATTCAGCTTGTGAATTATGACTGAGCGATCAATACCCGGCATGTCCTCGTGGCTCTAAGCGAAAACATCCTGATTATTCCTTAGGAACGTTGTTAGGGCCTGTCGTGTGGGTTGACTGGCCAACGTCCCCATTCTAGTTGTCCGTCCGGGTCTTGACTCGTCTAGAGTTACTTCCTCTAGTTCTTCTACTGGTTCTGCTGCCACCCGCTTTTCTTCTATGCACATGGTATGCTGGTGGTCATCTATTTCTAGCATGGCAATGTAGCATTCGCGGGCGGCCACCTGATTCCCTCGCAACTCACCGACCCCATACTCCGTGGGGAATATAATCATCAGGTGGTATGTCGAGGTAGCTGCCTTCCAGGCATTGAGAGTTGGCCGTCCAAGGATAGCGTTGTATGCTGATGAGTAGTCGACTACGAGGAATGTCACATCCCGAGTGATCTGCTGAGGATAGTCGCCTACTGTTACTGAAAGTGTGATCGCACCCAATGGGAATACTCTTGTTCCTCCAAACCCCACCAGCGGGGAATTCGTTGGTATCAGTCGTTCCCTATCGATCATCATTTGCTGGAATGCAGGGTAATATAGGATGTCTGCCGAGCTGCCATTGTCGACCAGCACTCGGTGCAAGTTATATTCTCCCACTCGTAGGGTGACAACCAACGCGTCGTCATGCGGATGTTGTAGTCGTCGTGCACCTTCTTCTGAGAATCCGACGATTGGGCTATCTCTCCGTGCAATCTTCGGTACGGAGCCCGTCAGCTGAACATTGTGAACCATTCGGAGGTAAGTTTTTTGGGCTTTTTTGGACGACCCAGCTGCTGATGTACCTCCCACAATCATCCTTATGTCTCCGATTGGGGGTCTTGGACGTTCATTATCCCTTCGGGGTTGATGCTCTTGAGGTGGCTGGTCCGTCCTCTCTTTTCTCACAAACTTTTGTAGTTTCCCTTGTCTAATAAGGGCTTCTATCTGCTGCTTCAGGTCATAGCATTCTGCTGTGTCATGGCCGTGATCGCGGTGGAAACGGCAGTATTTGTCTCTTGATCTTTTGCTGGGATCTGATTTTAGTTTCCCGGGGAAAGTTAGAGCCCCCTCGTCCTTGATTTGCATCAGGACTTGATCTATCGGAGCCGTCAACGGGGTGAAGCTCGTGAACCTTCCTCCGGGTGGTTTAGAACGTCGCTCAACTCTTCGGTCGTCTATTCTTGGCCTCTTCGACCCTTGATCCCTTTGTCCTTCCTCCTGTCGTTCCCTCTTCCTTGGCTTATCCTCTCGAGCCTGCAATGCGTCTTCAGCATTCATGTATTTGGTTGCCCTGTAGAGTACTTCTGACATGGTTTTAGGGTCGTTCTTGTATAAAGAGAAAAGGAATTTGCCCTTCCGCAGCCCGTTTGTAAAGGCTGCTACCAGTATCTTGTCGTCAGCTTCGTCTATTGAGAGTGCCTCCTTATTAAAGCGGGTTATGTAAGCCCTCACCGTCTCGTCCTCCCGTTGCTTAATACTCATCAGGCAAGCTATGGACTTCTTGTATCTGTGCCCTCCGATGAAGTGCGTTGTGAACTGGGCACTCAGCTCCTTGAAGGTGCTGATCGAGTTTGGCGTCAGTCGGCTGAACCATATCCTTGCAGAGCCTTTGAGTGTTGTGGGGAAGGCCCTACACATGATCTCGTCAGCTATCCCCTGAAGGTGCATCAGGGTCTTGAATGTTTCCAGATGGTCCAGAGGGTCCTTCACCCCATCGTAGCTTTCTATATGTGGCATGCGGAATTTCTGAGGTAGGGGGAAGGCGTTCACGGCCGCAGTGAAAGGCGAGTCAGTGCGGTTGACTAAATCGTCTAGATCACTAGAAACCCGTCCCTTGAGCGCGTTCATCATCACCTCTATCTGTTCCCTCATCGCCTGCATCTCTGCGGCAATTTGTGGCGGTGTCGCGTTCGTGAGGGACGGCATGCTTAAGTTCTGCCTCTCTGGTCTGCTTGGGGCATGGCTGCCTTTAGGTCTCTCCTGGTTTTTCTTTGCAGCGCTGGTCCCTTCTTCCTCTTCTTGCTGGCCGTTCTGTCCTGCGTTCTTCTAACGCAGCTGCTCTTCTAAGTCGTTATTTTGTTTGGTGAGACGTTCCACCGCGGCAGCGAGAGTCTGAACTTGTCTCTCGAGGGCAGTCGCGGGTGGTTCCTTTCCTTGAACATCGTTGGTGGTTGCCATTGAGCGTGTGAGTACCATGCAACTCTTTTGTCTGGGAAGCGATAAATGGCTTACGAATCGCGTAACTCCCCACAGACGGCGCCAACTGATGAAGTCAAGAATTTCACCAATGAGCCACACGATACCTATGCGCTTGGATGTCAACCTGCACAACACAAAGAAGGGGAAAACCTCACAGAGAGCACCGGTGTGGTGCCGGCCGAATACCCTCCGAAGATTAAGTCAGAAAATATGCTCACAACTCTAGAGTGCTAGAGAGGGTAAGTTATGCGTACCTCGATTTGTTGAGGGTAGTAGGGCTTTTATAGTAGTAGAGGGCGGACTTCTCTTTCTTGGAGTAGAAGTCTTTTCCATATAGGAATCCCCTTGAACGTAGATCGCGGAATCCTTTCCTTATAGGACTCGTACATCAAACGTGGACCGCAAGCATCTTATACCAAGGGCCTTTATGGCCTTTGGGCCTACTGATATTTCACATTGGGCCCGTCCACTATCGGCCCACAGTAACTGACCGTCAGGCCTACCTCTAGCCCAAATTCCTCCTCTTCAGATATGATTCTAGATTTTTGATCACTTTGAAATTGTAGAAGCGAAGATAATGTTATTTAATAGCGAATTTGTCAAAATTCACTTACAATTAAAAATTATTGATTAATATAATACTACTTAAGACTACACTAGGTGTAACTTGAACTAAACTATATATATATATATATATATATATATATATATATTAATATTATTAAGCTAATTGGTTTATGTGTTCTTAAGCATCAAGTTTTTCAAGTCTTAAGACTCGGAAGAATTTACCCCTTCCCCACGGGCGGGGCCAAAAAAAAAAAAAAAAAAGGACTTTGAATAAGATGAGATAATAAAGAGGCAAATGCTTTTATTTATTTATTTATTTTTTAAAAAAGGAAAATTCTATTTGTGCTAATATAGGCTACACATAATTCTATGCCCTAGTGTCGCAGGCTAGATTTTAATCACATCTAATATTTTTTTAGGAACACTTTTAATTAATAATTTGAATAATAATTTATTATTGCAAAAAAGCAAAACTAATAAATTTTTTTATTTTTATTTCTTAAGAGCCAGAATGCGCGCTTGCATATAAAGTGAGAAGTGACTACTTCTACTATGTGCTATCCTAGACAACTTCTATGTGCTAAATTAGCCTAAAACAATGGCCTCTATGAAATTTATCACTACGCTGGTTCTCTTCATTTTGATGTTTCTCTTTGCCTCAAAAGCGGCGTCAAGGGAAGTAACCGAACCTGGTATGACAATTATATCTGCCCTTATTCATTGTTTTATTATTCAGATTATTTCATTTTTTGTAGAAACAATAGAAGATTTTTTTCCCCTTCTAAATCTTAAATCTCTTATAAGAGAGATTTAAGAGAAATGTTATGTTTACAACATTTTCACATTAAATCATAAGTAACATATTGTTACTTTTTTTTATTTGAACCTCATTATTGAAATTACTTTTTTGTCCAATAATAATAATAAGTAACAACCTGTCATTTAAGATTTGTTATGAAGTATTGTGAAAATATTGTGAACATGTCATTTCTTGAGAATTAAAGCTATATTAATTTGCGTTGATTTTGTGGATCAATTGATCAAGGGGAAAAATGGATTTCTCTCTCTCATTTTTTGTTTTGTTTTGCCTTGACAAAAGGAAAGATATATTAAAGAAACAAGCGCAACACATATAAATTAGAGATAACGCTCAATCCATCCTAACATAATCAGGAAATAAAATTCTCTTGGCGTTGTTTCGTTATACTAAAACCTAATGGCGGATTCCAGGGGAAAAACAACGAGTTTTTATTTTTAATATTTTCTTCGATATTCTTTCTATTTATTGACCTGAATATTTTTTAGCTATTTTAAAGGGAAAAAAGAATTAAAAAAATCCCATAATTTGACTCTTAGGACATATTAAACCCTAAACTTTTGAAGGAGACATTTTATTATTTTAAACCTGGAGTAAGAATGTACCAAACAAAACCCCAGACAAAGGTTTATAGGGTTTAAATATCCCATTTGTAAAACTCTAGGGTTTTAAATATCCAATTCTAAATTTTGAGGTTTAACATGTCTCAAGAGTAAAAAAATGACATATGTAGGGACCATGTTTGAGCACTATGGGTAATGGATAAGTGAACTCAAGCCCAACAAGCCCAATACAATAAATTTGTAGAGAGTGGGTAAAAGAATTGGGTTTTGATGAGTGTAACAACAGCTGAAGATGATTTAAAGAAAGAGTAAGTAAAACGAATATGGACTTATGCAAGTGATTCAATCCTCGGCACTAGTCCGAGGAGCTTCAACTTATTATTTCTTGAATGACAGTGACAATGTTTACAAAGTTAGCTTAGAATGCTATAGTGTTTTCTCTGATAAAATCACGATCCCCTTTTCTCAGAGCTTCCTCTTCCTTATATACTACTTTCCTCCTTCATCTCCACCATACACGTGCAGGTCAGATCTGTTGTTGCTAGTCTTTGTCACGTCAACCTCCCCCAAAGCTCTTAGATAGTAGCTGTGAGTCAGAAAAGCCACTGCTCAGGTATCATTTCCACATTAATGCAGCCAGAGGGTTAGTTGTGGAGCATTTAATGTGGAGGCAGCAGCTTTTCCTGGAATTGCTCTACCGCCATGCTCCAGTGTGCTTACTTGTTGTACTTATCATTTTCCTTGGAGTGCTTTGGAAGATTGTCTTTGCCAGTAAATCACTTTTACTCCATCTCGGCTTTGGCTAGCCGAGGACAGAGTTGTCCTCGGCAAGGTTTCCAGGGTTGTCATGATCACCGCTGCCTTCTTCATATGCGATTATGGGCCTTGGTCTAGGCCTCAGGCCCAGTACCAGGGGTAGATGTATATTGCTGGGCCTTATGACCCCACAATAGCCCCTCAAAATTTTGCTGTCTGGCACCTCGGACAGAAATGAGGATTTTGATGTCCTCGGGTGTACTTTAGGCTTATCATGTCTTGTCTTCTGCCGGTGTCAGTGCCTTTTTAACTGCCCAAGGCATATTCCTGATGCTTCGGCATCTGGAGCGCGCCCTTATTAAATTCCTGCGGTTGGTTACCCCCCCTCCCACGTTCTACGGCGCGATGGTGATCCAACGGTGGAGAGATTTTTTTAACTCATGAGCGGGAAAATTCCCGCTGCTACTTAGACTTGGGTATAAATACCCATTTAAATCAATTTGCCCAAATTACCTTTGCATTCAAGAGCTCCTGCGCACATATGATGAATCTGTCAATATTTCTCACTCACTCATGTCCCTTCAAAAGCCTATCCAAGGACACTTTCCTCATCCTTGTAAGTTTTTCCAAACTTTTCAAACTTTCTTTACTTTCCCTTCCCTGTGTCTTTCTTCCTGCACCTCTCTTTTCCGACTTTCTTTAGCTTCTCTGAATTTTTCCTGGGGATGGGTAGATTTAAGAGTTTGGTAGAGTTTGAGGAAGGGATTGAAAAATTTAAGACTGACTACAGGATTCCACCCAACGTGGGCCTGAGATATTGTAAGGAGGGTGAATGGCATTTTCGAAAGGAAGAGGGTGAGGTGGTGATTCCCATGATCGCCTTTATAGAAGGTGGTGTGAGAATCCCTTTGGGGCCAGTAATGAGGGATTACCTTAGGTTCGTTAGGCTAACCCCCACTCAGTGCACCCCAAACATCTTCAAAATACTAGGGTGTGTGGATGCCCTAAACGAAAAAATGGGGCTGCAGTTGACCCATCATGATGTGAATTGGGTCTACAGCCTTCACTACCTGAAGGGGAAGGGGTACTACCTGAAGACAAGGAAGCCTAAAATCAAGCTTATACAGTGTCTTCCAGAGTCTAGCAAGGGGATAAACAAGGATTTTCTGATCATGTCTAGGGAGTGGCATGATGGCATCCCTTGCCCGATGGAAGACGAGCAACCAGGTAGGGCCCTAGGGATAGGAGTAGGACCTGTTCATTGCCTTAATGTAACCTGTGTTGTTAGGCTGCTAACACTTTGCTTTTTATGGTTTTGCAGATAGACGCGCCATTGAACCAAACTTCAATTTGGTCAACATGGAGAGCTTGGACAACATCCTCAAAGCCGAGGTGTTTGTGAACGAGGAAGACAATCAGCTCAGGGCGGCTCACTTGATACTTGGATATACGCCGATCTCTTGTGCTTTCCAAGCGCCGAAGTGTGTCATCAAGGCCCACAATCCACGTCTCCATAGGGTCAGCATCACAGTTAAGGGTTTCCTACTCCCTGAGGGTGCTTCGATTCCGGAGGGTATACCCTTAGCTGGTTCTTCTTCTTCCCATCCTGAGGTAAAGGAAGAGGAAGAAAAATTAGAGAAGGAAGAGGAAATTGTTGAGCTAGGTTCTTCCAATGACGAATTTGAAGTGTTCAACCGAGCTTTGTCGTCTAAAGACCCTCTTGGTGATCTCGGCGACCCAAACTTTATTGAGGCAGACTTCCCTTTGGCAGAAGCCCCTTTTGAAGAAGACATGGGGATACATAGGAGGCAAAAATCAAGCTTGCTGGACTTGATAGAGTCCCAGCCGGGGAGGGAGGCACAAGGGAGAACAGCTCAGAATAAATCACCTTCCTCTACTCAGAGCAAACTCCCTTCTGCTACATCCAAACTTCCTCCTCCTCCTCCTAAGCCAACCCTGCCGCCAAGACCCGAGCCTTCCGACCCCAAACGAAAAAGGGAGTCAAAGGGGAAGGAGGTGATGGAGGTTGAGAAATCTCACCCCACACTGGAAGAGGAGGTCCAACGAGTTGCCAAGCGGCAGAAAGTTGGGCACAGGGGGTCTGAGAAGAGGGTCAATCCTTCGTCTGAGCTCCAGGCTTGGCTCCCAGCTCCAATGCTTGATGGGGCCCCTCTGATGGACAATGCTTCCATCAAGGATTTCCAGGGAGGCATCGGCAGCCATGTGGCCGATGTTGGGGTTTATGCCCTAAAATCCAATTGGTTTGCATGTCATAAATAATTAAATTGTTTAGTTATTAGAGACTATCTATAAATAAACTAATGGGATATTATTTTAGTCCATGAGATGCATAGCATGTGATTTATGTGAAAGGTCATAGAAAGATATAAATCACAAGTTCTTTGTAAACTCATAATTTTAGTTCGTAGTCGGTGATGAAATTGGGCATTTCATCTGCGAAGACTATAACATATCAACTAAGATGATTTGTCTTGATCATGGAAGTGGAGACTTCTAGTTGATATGTTGATATGTTTTAAGAGTTAAGACATATTGAACTGGACCGCTGTGAGATTTATTATTCTCCTAACGACTGTCAAATGAATAATAAATTTCACGACTTCTATTTACATCAACTCTAAATCCTACGAGAATAATGGACCTAATAATAAGATGTAGGTTGCTTTAATATATCAGAAGTGAGATCTATAAGTGATGGTCAAAACCTCAGTATGTTGGGCAGTTGCATTTAGTGTTGATGAAACATATATTCTCAAGATGGAATTCATAATCTCTTAACGGAAATATAAAATATTCGCTTGAGATAAGTTTAATGAGTTTGGTTATTCAGAGTGTTGGGCCCAACCACTTTAGTAAGGAATTACTAAAGTATATATTTATGAAATTGGATTTCATAAATATATGATAAATAATATAAAGGATTAAATCAAGTACTCAAGGATTAAGATGTAGTAATCTACAAAATGACAGTCAACATTCATGACTTTGTATTACTACGAATATTTTAATGAAAGGGTTGTATGTATAATAAAGTCTTGGGATATAATTTATTAATAAGGCCTAGAGTGCAATTATATTCTTATAGTGGTATTGAGTATAATTAATGATAACTTTGGACCTGTCAAGAGTTGACAGAAAAGCCCAAGGCACATTGGAGCTAGAGTCTTATTTGTTCCTTTTGGTCTCATCTCAAGTCACAAACTAAAGACCAATTACGTAGGCCCAAAAGGCTAACCCAATTAGATAATCAGTCATTATTTAATAAGAGTTATTAAATAAAGAAACTATCAGAATAGTTTTAACGCACGTATGATGAAAAGAAAAAGAAATCAGTTTTTCTCTTCAAGGAGAAGAAGAAAGATTTTTCTTTGAGAGTCTACGTACAAAGGACTGATTGAGAGACCACACATCTTGGGCACCATGTGGAATTGAGATGAAGATTAAAGGTATTCTCAAGTCATGTTTTTGAAATTCTCTGCATCAAGGTACGCTTCCTATTCTTTGTTCTAGAATTCAAGATTACATGTTATCTTGCAGTGATTGAAGTAGATCCATGTTTGTTGCTTCCGCTGTGTGTTTTGTATGAGATATAAAACCAGATTTTCCAACAAATGGTATCAGAGCGGTCTTCAATATCATGCTTGTATAATATGTGATTGAGTTTTAGAATTAAAGAAAAACTGTTTTCTTGGTGATTTAATTTTTTGCAGTAAAGTTTCTGCATAATTGTATCCTTGATTGTACTCTTTTGTGAAAGACATGGATTAAGGTTTAAAGAATGTAAATGAAACTGGTATATCGGTCAAGCATGAGCATTTTGGTTTGCATTGCTTGAATATAGTTGGCAGTTATAGTTTTATTTGATAACCGTTGCTAATGCTATCAACGTATATGTGATATACATTTGTTCGAATAATAGGTTCATGTTATTCGAAGTAGTCATGATTATATCTCTCAATATATGCCGTGTTTTGATAGTGTCAGTGTAAGGCATGAACACGATAAACACATAAACCTATAAAGCATTAATAGATTTTGATGTACTGTTCCCTTGTCTTCTTGGAATGCATTGATTAATATATGCCATGATTTAATATATGATATATATGTATTGGTTCGTGTTATTCCATGAAGCCAATGATCATGTCTTTTGTTCATGATGCCATGTTATGCCTTTACTTCTTTTGATTAAATGAATATATATATATATATATATATAGATTCATGTGCAGGTATATAAACTTTTCGTTTTGAGATATCAGCTCATGATTATATATATTAATATAGGCATGATGTAATTTTGAGATAACGTCACAGTTACACTAGTTGGTTATCTTAAATGATGAATGTGTGTTGTTTTCCATTGAATCCGTATGTCATAATTGAAATCCTTTAAAGAGATCTATTCCTAATGAGATTGGGATTTTGTTTTCAAGGGTTTCTAGCATATTAGGGTTCTTGATCTTCATCTTGAAAACCTTAATGTTTGATCTATAAATCTTCGTTGATAAAATCAAAAGGTGTTTTTGATGGACGAACAATGAAGATGTCAAAAACGGTTACTTGAAAATTCTGAAAACAATTCAGTTTTGCACTTGAAAAACTGAAAACACAGGTTTTTTGCGGGTAAGCTTCTCGCGAGACTACTTGCAAAAAATGCCACTGAAGCACAAAAATTTTCGTGGTTAAGCTTTACTCACGAAATAGT
This sequence comes from Quercus aquifolioides, assembly GCA_019022515.1. NCBI lineage: Eukaryota > Viridiplantae > Streptophyta > Magnoliopsida > Fagales > Fagaceae > Quercus > Quercus aquifolioides. Next base: position 863,810 of record CM032335.1, on the reverse strand, counting down.
CGCGAGATAGTAGCGAAAGTTTATGTCTGAATTTTTGTGTTTTCAATTTTTTGCTTAACTCGTTTTTGCGGGAAGCGCTTAGTCGGGAGATACCCGCGAGACAGCAGCGAAAGTTTCTTTCAGAATTTTGTGTTTTCACTATTTTGCCTTAACCCATTTTCGCGGGAAGAGCTTAGTCGCGAGATTCTCGCGAAAAAGCATTTGAAGGGAATTTTGAATTTTTTCTAAATGTTTTTAAATGTATAAGGTGTAAGGCAATGTGTGATGTGATTACACATGGTTCTAACTAAAAGACCTAATGAGATCAAAGATGTTAGTTAAATAGAGCTCTTAGTACTAAATTGTTTTATGATTAAAAGTCCTTAATTTATTTTAATTAGAGGTTTTTAATGAGATTAAAATTATAATTAAAAGTTATATAGTTTCTAATGAGATTAGAATACTTCATCTAATAAATTAATGATAGAGTTCTATATAACTAATTTTTGGTTCATTAGTGTTTAAGGAATCCTAAATAGTTTAGGACTTCTATTTTAGTTAGTGATTCTAATAAGATTAGTGTCTTTATCAAGTGCAAGGTTATTAGTTGTGATAGGATCACAATTATTTAAAGAAAAACCCAAATAATGAGTGGGATTGTTGAAATAACCCTTTTGTTAAGTTTCTTGTAATGTGAATAGATATCTTGTCTTGACTTCGAGTCTTGCATTCCATGCGGAGGGTATTTACTTCACGGATTACAAGGTTAAACTGCTTTGTGATTGCGCGAATGTTCGTTACGCTACTGTGACGTGACTTAGTTACATCACATTGAATTTAAACAATTAAACACATTTAATGTGTAGGGTTAAAATTGTGATTAGATTACAATGATTTCATGACAATCCACTTGTTTTAAAATTTCTAGTAGGAGAGAGATACAAGGGTTGGATCTCACGGCCTCCATTGTCGATTCATAGTGGTGTGGGGTAAACATCTCGTCTTGGCCTCGAGCTTTGCGTTCCATGAGGAGGATGTTTATTTCATGGTACTACAAGATTGAATTTCTTGGTTTATAGTGGTTTGATCAAACACCTTGTCTTAGCTTCGAGTTTTGCATTCCATGCGGAGGGTGTTTTTATCATGGTACTACAAAATAAGCCTGTTAAAGGGATGAAATGTGGCTACACATGATTCTAGACAATGGTGTACACTAGACTAAGTTTGATAGTATCCTCAATGCTGAGTTCTTGCTATTATTACTTAGAGGCCAAAGGAAGAGCAGCAAATTATTTTTGTTTGGTAAGAGTTACCATGATAGCATTAATAATGAGAATAATTCTCGCTTGATCATAGTGATTAGTATTCACTCTATGCTGAGGAATATTAATTGTGGGATTAGGTTGTCGTTGCACCTAGTATATTATGTTTTCGGGTTCTATATTATATGGTTATAATGCAAAATATAATGTCCCTATAATTGTGTTCACAGTCTCAAAATAAAGTTGTCATAAATTTTGTCCTCTAGCTACTATTTTAGTTGAATCACATTAACTAAGAAATAATTTTTGACATGGTGCTTAAAGAAGTTGAAGTACATATTTATGTTTCGATTCAACATTGTCATAATTTCCTATACATGATGCATTTAATGGAAGATAGCTTATGATATGATCATAGTCTCCATTGAAATGCTAAAATGTTCATTGGCTTCTATCTCAATTGTGCTATAGCATGAGATGCAAGAGTTAGTACTGGACTTAGACTTTATATTAAGTCTAAATGAGATGTTTGGTATGAATCATATTGAGTGCTAAGGAAAGCTTAAGGAGTTCCAATTCTATATCATTTTATTAAATTTTATTTTTAAAATGAATTGGAATTCTTGGATGTAGAGATTAAATGTTAATCTCATATGGATATGATCCACAAGTCCTTGTTAGAATCATTTGATCAATTCAGCTTGTTTTGAAACTAAATTCTTTTTATATTATCTGAATTGATGAGAGAGTTCTACGCAACGAAAGACATCCTAAAAGCTAAGGCTAGGATTAATATGATTTAATTTAAATTCTTAGCCTAAACCGAAAGGAAAGGGTGGTAAGAAGAGGAATTATAATACCAAAAAGTTGGACAAGTTAGCTGCCCTAATAGTTGCCAAAAGGAAATTAGACTTATAAGTATGACCAAAAGGAAAGTGTTTCTGATTTTGGTAAAGTTAAGAATTGTCCATGATTTTCTTCTAGATGGAAATTTACATGTTTTACTTTTTAAAGAGAAAGTTTCCATCCTTTGGTTATGTATGTTTTGGCACTTATGTCTAGATCTTATTAATCTAAATGATATTCAAGATTGGTGAAAGATGGGCTTTTAGAACCATTATTTATTATATTTTCAATCTATGAATTCTATTTAGAGGATAATAAGATCTAGGGTTCCTTTTTGTAAAGGAATAAAGTTCCAATGACCTCTTTAAGTTAGTGCATACATAAAGGAGGAATATGACTCTTTTAAAGTTAGAATGTTCTAGAAGAAAAATGTCAGAGTTTGTTGTAGGACAACTGTAAAATACATTTAGAAATGAGAGGGTTGTATTATATACACCATAAGACATTATTTTGTAGATAACTATTACGCCGTACAATATCGTAGTGGGAGGATTATCAATTACCAAATAAATTCATACTTTTGGAATAAACTTTTGTAGTTATTCCACAAGGATATGAATTTGATCATCGGTCCTACGTAAAGGCAATAGATGATATGAATATGGATTACTGGATCAAGGTTATGTGAATAGAATTAGATTCTATTTAAAGTCTAGAACTTGTAGAGGCGCCTAATGGCATTAAGCCTATTGTTTTCAAATAGGTCTACAAGTAAATGAGATTGATAGATTTGAAGGTGCAAACCTTCAAAGTCAAGACTAGTGGCGAAACGATTTATTCAGAAAGAAATAGTTTGATTATGAAAAGATTTTTTCACCAATAGTTAAGTTTGATTCTATCTAGATTCTCTTATTCATTATATTTCATTTTGGATGAAATATGGTAATGGATATCAAGAAAGCTTCTTTTAGTAGCAATCTTGAGGAAGACATCTATATGATGTAACTAGACTTGTTCATAGCAAAGAACTAGTAGTGTTTAGTATGCAAGTTACTTATAGTCCATTTATGGACTAAAGCAAGCATATGAATCATAAAATATCATATTTGATCAAGCATTCAAATTGTTTGATTTTGATCAAGTATTAAAAGGCCTTATGTGTGTAAAGCTATATAGAATAATAAATCTCTTAATGTGTGTTGATGACATTCTAATCATTTAGGATGATGTAGAGTTGTTGTCATCAATAGAGTTTTTGTTGTCTAGTCCAGTTTGATATAAAGTACTAAGACTGGTCACATCCTAAGAATTAAATTTTGTTAAAATTCAGAAATTAGGATGTTGGATCTATCTCAAACTACTTAAATAGATTAGATTCTAGCTAAGTATAGCATATAATACTTCAAGAAAGGATTCTTTCCTTTTAAGTTTGAAGTTCCTTTATAAAGGACTATAATCCTAAGACATATAAAAGGAAAAGCATATTAAGACGGTTCCTTATACCTTATCAATAGGAAGTCTTTATGCTATGCTATATACTAAGCTAAATATCTATTTTGCGGTGGTCATGGTAAGCAAATATCAATTGAATCAAAGATCACTTAATTTAGTGGGAGTAAAGCATATACTCAAATTTCTTAGGAGAATGAGGGATTATATGCTTGTCTACCAAAGTGAGGTTTTGATGGTTATTGGATGTACAAATACTGACTTATAGTTTGATTGTAATTCATGAAGTTGGACTTCGAGATATGTGTTCATCCTAGGTGGTGTAGATACACATTAAGCGTAAGTATTATCTCATTAGAGAGATATGAGTACTTAAAAAGTAGTAGTAGAAAAGGTAATTTATGCAATAAATTTGGCTGAAACTTGTTTCCAAACCTTACCTTAGAGTAATTACAAGTTACTCTAAAGGGAGATAAGTGTCAGATACATGGTAAATTGTCTTTGAGGGCAAGTGGGTAATTGTTGGGGTTTATGCTCTAAAATCCAATTGGTTTGCATGTAATAAATAATTAAATTGTTTAGTTATTAGAGACTATCTATAAATGAACTAATGGGATATTATTTTAGTCCATGAGATGCATAGTATGTGATTTATGTGAAAAGTCACAGAAAGATATAAATCACAAGTTCTTTGTAAACTCATAATTTTAGTTCGTAGTCGGTGATAAAATTGGGCATTTCATCTGCGAAGACTATAACATATCAACTAAGATGATTTATCTTGATCATGGAAATGGAGACTTTTAGTTGATATGTTTTAAGAGTTAATACATATTGAACTGGACCGTTGTGAGATTTATTATTCTCCTAACGACTATCAAATGAATAATAAATCTCACGACTTCTATTTACATCAACTCTAAATCCTGCGAGAATAATGGACCTGATCATGAGATGTAGGTTGCTTTGATATATCAGGAGTGAGATCTATAAGTGACGGTCAAAACCTCAGTATGTTGGGCAGTCGCATTTAGTATTGATGGAACATATATTCTCAAGATGGAATTCATAATCTCTTAATGGAGATATAAAATATTTACTTGAGATAAGTTTAATGAGTTTGGTTATTCAGAGTGTTGGGCCCAACCACTTTAGTAAGGAATTACTAAAGTATATATTTATGAAATTGGATTTCATAAATATATGATGAATAATATAAAGGATTAAACCGGATACTCAAGGATTAAGATGTAGTAATCTACAAAATGGCAGTCAACATTCATGACTTTGTATTACTACGAATATTTTAATGAAAGGGTTGTATGTATAATAAAGTCTTGGGATATAATTTATTAATAAGGCCTAGAGTGCAATTATATTCTTGTAGTGGTATTGAGTATAATTAATGGTAACTTTGGACTTGTCAATAGTTGACAGAAAAGCCCAAGGCCTATTGGAGCTAGAGTCTTATTTGTTCCCTTTAATCCCATCTCAAGTCACAAACTAAAGCCCAATTGGGTAGGCCCAAAAGGTTAACCCAATTAGATAATCAGTCATTATTTAATAAGAGTTATTAAATAAAGAAACTACCAGAATAGTTTTAACATACGTATGATGAAAAGAAAAAGAAATAAATTTTTCTCTTCAAGGAGAAGAAGAAAGATTTTTCTTTGAGAGTCTATGTACAAAGGACTGATTGAGAGACCACACATCTTGGGCACCATATGGAATTGAGATGAAGATTAAAGGTATTCTTAAGTCATGTTTTTGAAATTCACTGCATCAAGGTATGCTTCCTATTCTTTGTTCTAGAATTCAAGGTTACATGTTATCTTGCAGTGATTGAAGTAAATCTGTGTTTGTCTCTTCCGCTGTGTGTTTTGTATGAGATACAAAACCAGATTTTCCAACAGCCGATGCTTTGGAGAAGGCCCTGCTGCTACCCTCGGACATGGCCGAGCTGCGATCCTTTAGGAGGCAGGAGGTCATCTTTAGCCTCAAGAGGTACCTGGGGATGGTAAGGTTTCTAACTTACTTAGTCTTTATTCTCTGTTTACCTTGTACTTTTTTTTTTTTTTTTACCTTTGTTCTCTATTTACTTTGCATTTGTTCTCTTTTTTAGGCTATTTAGGCCACGTTCAGGATAGAGGAGATGGCCAACAGCTGCAACAAGCAACTTGAAGATGAGAGGACTAGGCGTGTTGCGGCTGTAGAAGCCTTTAACATTGCCAACCAGTCCACCAAAGACCTAAGAAGCAAGCTGTAGGACTAGGAGAAGGCAAGGAAGAGCGCAGATGTGGCTTTAGAAGGCGCTCAGAAGCAAGCCGAAGACCAAAGGCTACTCCTTTGCAAGGCTGAGGAGCAATTGGCTACTGCCAAAGGACAGATTGAGTCCTTAAAGAAAAAATTGGAAAATGCAGAGAAAGCCAAGGACTCTAAGGAGAAAGCCAAAGACGAGGCAGTGAAAGCTCGGGCAGAGGCAGAGAAGGCTAAGGAGCAAGCGAAGGAGATTAAAGAGCAGGCCAAGCAGGATGCTTATGAGCTAGGGGTGGCTAAGACTAAGGCCAATCTTAGAGCCCAAGTACCTGGGGTATGTAGGCTCTATTGTTCCCAAGTTTAGGTCGAAGCCTTCAATCAAGCCGGGGTTGAGGCTTCGTCTGAACTTAGGAGAGCAGAGAACGTGTACTACCCCCTCGCTCTCCGAGAATCTGCCTCTGCTAGTTCCGAAGCTGATGCTGCTCTCGAAGCAATGGAGGCAGGTCAAAACAATGCTATCAATGCTCCTACTTCCATTGACAAGCCTGCGGAGGAGGCTGAGCATCCTGGAGTGTCTGAAAAAGAGAAAACCATTAACTAGGAAGTACCCCAGGAGGTTGTCGGACCGTGTGCCTTACCAATCCATCCAATGACCAATTGGTGAAGGATGAGGGGGCACAAATCTTTTATAGCATTCGATCGCAGACCAAGCCCATTGGTATTGGAGTGAATTGTGAAATCCCTCACAATCCCTCCTTCACAATGCGGCTCCAACGACTCGAACCTATGACCTTGGCTCTGATACCACTTGTCGGACCGTGTGCCTTACCAATCCATCCAACGACCAATTGGTGAAGGATAAGGGGGCACAAATCTTTTATAGCATTCGATCGCAGACCAAGCCCACTGGTATTGGAGCGAATTATGAAATCCCTCACAGAGGTGATGAAGCCTTCAATTGACCCTCAAGCTCCACCTGCCGAGAAGGAGGCCCCTGAGAAAATGGAGTTAGTCTTAGCTTCCCTTGCTGCGCCCTTTAAAGTCGTTCCCCTGAGCCAAGACTCTGAAGCTTCTAACACAGCCTCTTAGTAGCCTTCCAAGGACAAGTTGACTATAAAGTTGAAGAAATAGGCTGTTTCTGTTTATTTGTATTGTTGTTGTTGTTGTTGTTTCCCCTTTTTTTTTTATATTTTATTTTAGGCGTACTTGAACTTTTGTAATGAAACTGCCTTCTTTTTTTTGTAATGAAATATGCTCATTTCTTTCAATGATAAGGCCCTTTACTTATACGATTCATGCTTTCACTAACACTTGACTAATCTTAGTAGTGTGTCTCATCCTTCATTAAATGGACAATCAAAAATACTAAATCCACAATGTAAATTTTAATTTAGGCTTTAATTGATAATTGAATAATCTCAGTAATGCAATTTGTCTTCTATTAGGTGAGCCACAAAAGAATTCAAGTTTATAATGCAAACCTCATACTTTCTAGGTTTATAAGTCATGGCAGGGCGTGCAAACATACATTTTTCATAAACTTACTGATCTCAAGGAAACATTATAGTATTGACTATAAAGGAAAGATAAGTGATGCTTTAGGTGATACTTTAAGTGAAATGCTTTAAGTGTACCTTGAAATGCTTTAAGTGATGCTCATGGATGGGCAGGGCAGGTGATCTGAGGAGCCAGGCTCCATTTAGGGTCATGTTTTTCACTTAGATAAATGTTTAAAGTAGTTAATTTCCTCAAGGCCTATAGTCCGAGGATCCATGCAAGACCTTGGTTCTGTTTAACACTTAGATACTTGCCAGAAGTTATTAGTTTCCCCAAGGTTTGCGGTCCGAGGATCCATGCGAGACCTTGGTTCTGTCTAATACTTAGATAGTTGCCAGAAGTTATTAGTTTCCCCAAGGTTTGTGGTCCGAGGATCCATGCAAGACCTTGGTTCTATCTAATACTTAGATAGTTGCTAGAAGTTATTAGTTTCCCCAAGGTTTGTGGTCCGAGAATCTATGCAAAACCTTGGTTCTGTCTGTTAGGACATATGTGTGTTCACTTGTTAAGAACATATGTCACTTATTTATGTAAATTGGCTAATCCTTTTGACAAAACGCACTCTACTTGTAATTGGGTAGTTCTAGGTGTTTTTAATACTTCAAGAAACAAGGTTTCAAGATCAAGTGTTGAAGTTATCAAGTCTATCCAAGAAAAACAAGCTGAAGTGCAAATTCATTAAATCTCGACACCTGCTCGATAGCTACCTCGACACCTGCTATCTGTCGAGAATTATAAAATCAGATTTTCTGATCTGATTTCCTTAGGATCCGTGAATATGCTTTTGGGCCTTCTTTTCTTCTAACCCTAAACATATAAAATGATTGTTTTAAGAGCCATCAAATTGTACACAAGTTGCAAAAGCATTGAGCAATCTCTGTTCAAGCAAATTGTGATCAAAAGACGAAGTTCTTGACCTAGTTCATCTTCTCTGAAGAAGTTGCTGTGTATTTGCACCAAAGGGTTTTGTGACCAAGCATCTTCCTGATCTTTATCGTGTAGGATGAACTGAAGAACTTTGCAGCCAACCTCTCCTTCTAAGTTGGTGTTTGAAGTCGCGTACTGGGATCCGCGCATTGATTAGTCACGTATTTGGGAGCCGTGCATCAAAGGTGGGAACTGTCGCTACAGATCAATTGGGTATTAGGGTAAGGGTTCAACTGTAGGTTGGTAAGGTACTTGGGATTCCTTTACTTGTAATTACTTGATTTGATAATAGTGGAGTTTCGGGAGTGGTGACCTGAAAATCACCCGGTGGGGTTTTTGCCGCAAGGGTTTTCCCCATTCGTAAACAAATCACCGTGTTATTTAATTCCGCTGCATATTTAGTTATTTGGTGATTTGTTTGTGCTTCCACGTATTTGCATGATAAATTGATTAATTAATAACTTGGCTAATTAATTAATTGATTTAATCACAAAGTGTCATTCAGTTTGTGGCCTATCACTGTCTAATACTTAAATAGTTGTGAACCGCATGACACGTAATTACAATAAGTCAGAGTGCAAACAAAGCTGCTTTCATTAATAATAATACCTTCTTAGGTTATTTACATTCCATGGGCGGAATACAACTTTTTCATCTAAGTCTTCTAAATAATAGGCACCTATTCCTACCACTGAAGTGATGCGATATGGTCCTTCCCAGTTGGGCCCCAACTTTCCTCAGGCTGGGTTCTTGGCACTACCCAAAACTTTTCTCAGCACCAAGTCTCCTGGTACTAGTGGTCGTAGCTTCACATTGGCATCATACCCTTGTTTGAGTTTCTGGTGGTAGTAGGCTAGCTGGATCATTGCCTTTTCTCTTCTCTCTTCGATTAAATCTAAACTCTCTCTTAGCAGTTCATCGTTGTTGCTCGGAGTGAAGGTGCTCGTTCTCAGCGTTGGGAAGCTAGTTTCTATAGGGATGACAACCTCGGCCCCATAAGTCATGGAAAAAGGAGTCTTTCCTGTTGATCGACGTGGTGTAGTCCGATATGTCCACAGGACGTGTGGCAACTCCTCCACCCATCTTCCCTTCGCATCATCCAACCTCTTTTTCAGTCCATTAATTATGATCTTGTTGACAGCCTCTGCCTGTCCATTTCCTTGGGGGTAGGCCAGAGTGGAATACCTGTTTGTAATTCCCAGGTCACAGCAGTATCTCCTGAAGGCCTTGCTATCAAATTGAAGACCGTTATTCGAGATGAGGGTATGGGGGACCCCGAATTGAGTAACGATGTTTTTCCAGATAAACTTCTTAGCATCCACATCCCTAATGTTAGCTAAGGGCTTGGCTTCAACCCATTTGGTGAAATAGTCCGTGCCGACCAGAAGGTATCTCTTATTTCCTGCTGCTTTAGGAAAATGGCCTACAATATCCAAGCCCCACTGAGCAAACGGCAATGGACTAGAGATAGGATTGAGGACCCTTCCTGGTTGGTGGATGTTTGGGGCAAACCTTTGGCATTGGTCACACTTCTTGACATATTCTTGGGCTTCCTTCCGCATACCCGGCCACCAATATCCTTGAGTGATGGCTCTATGAGACAGAGATCTTCCTCTTGTGTGACTCCCACAAATTCCTTCATGCAGCTCCTCGAGCAGTAATTCTGATACTTCAGGGTGTATACATAGCAAATAAGGCCCAAAATAGAAGCGCTTGTACAACCTATGATCCTCAGACAACCAAAACCGAGGAGCTTTTCTTCGTATTTTCTCGGCTTCTGATTTCTCTTTAGGTAGTGCATCATCCTTAAGGAAACTCACTATAGGATCCATCCAACTCGGACCCACTCTGACCTGATGGATCTGTACCATGTCCACCTTGACTCCATCTGCTCTGCACAAGTCCTCAACAAGGATGATTTGAGGTAAACCCTGAGCCGAGGAGGTGGCAAGAGTGGCCAATGAATCTGCATGCGTGTTTCCACTCCTAGAGACATGTGACAAGTCGAAGAATTCAAAATCCGATTGCAAGCGCCTGACCTGACTCAGGTACTCCTGCATTCTCACATCTCTGGCCTCTAGCTCCCCCTTCACTTAGCCCACAACTAATCTCGAGTCTGAGAACACTTCTACTGCCTTTCCCCCCATTTTCTGTACCATGGCCATTCCTTGCAGTAAAGCTTCATATTTGGCTTCATTTTTTGTGGCTGAGAACCCTAGTCTCAATGATTTCTCTATGGTAATCTTCTCAGGAGATATTAGGACCAGCCCCACCCCGGACCCCTTTTGGTTTGCGATGCCATTAATGTACACTTTCCAGCGTGAGGGTCTTTGCGTGGAGATCGTGCTAACCAATTTTCTGTCCATATTTTGGTCCTCTATTACCAGTTTCTATCAGGGGTTCGGCAAATTCGGCTATTAAATTAGTGAGTACCTGGCCCTTGACAGAGGTCCGAGGCATGTATTTGATATCAAAAGCCCTTAGAACTGTGCTCCACATGGCAATTCTTCCCGTGTAATCGACATTTTGGAGTACAGACTTAAGTAGAAGCTGAGTTAGAACAACAACGGTGTGCGCTTGGAAGTAATGAGAGAGTTTTCGCGTGGCATGCACTACTGCCAAAATTGCCTTTTCCAGTGGTAAATAACGCACCTCGGCCTCATGTAATGATTTACTCACATAATAGATTGGCCGTTGTATGCCACCATCAATTCGTATCAACACCAGGCTCACAGCATGAGGGGCCATTGCGATATAGGTGAACAAAACCTAGTCGGCCTCAGGGCTGGACATGATGGGTGGCCGGGATAGGTATTCCTTAAGTTGTTGGAAGGTCAGAGCGCAGTCCTCGAACCACTCAAATCCTTTCCATTTATTCATCAGAAGGTAAAAAGGTCGATACCTATCCGCAGATTTGGAAATAAACCAATTCATGGCTGCGATCATTCCAGTGAGTTTCTGGAATTCTTTGGGGTTCTGAGAAGGTTGCAGATTGTGAATTTCTTTGATCTGATCTGAGCTCACCTCAATTCCCCTATGAGTCATCATATAACCCAAAAATTTGCCAGACCTAACACCAAATGAGCACTTAGAGGCATTGAGACGCAGCTTGTGTTTTCTTAAGATGTCAAAAATGACTCCGAGGTCTCCCACGTGCTCGGACACCACTTTACTTTTTACCACTATGTCATCTTTGTAGACTTCAATACTTTTTCCTGGCTGTGGTTCAAATATTCTTGTCATCATCCTTTGGTAGGTAGACCCCGCATTCTTCAAACCAAAAGGCATCACTTTGTAGTGAAAATTTCCAATAGAAGTAACGAATGCTGTTTTTTCTTGATCATACAGGGCCAGTGGTATTTGATGATAACCCTGGAAGGCATCTAAGAAGCTCATCCGAGGATGACCTACAGTTGCATCCACTAACTAATCTATCCGAGGCATAGGGAACAGGTCTTTTGGACACGCCTCGTTTAAGTCTGTAAAGTCCATGCAAACTCGCGCTTTCCACTCTTCTTTTTTACAACCACGGTGTTAGCCAATCACTCAGGGTAGAATACCTCCTTGATAGCCCCTGCTTGCTTGAGCTTTCTCACCTCGGCCCTGACAGCGTCGGCGTGTTTCTTGGATGGGCGCCGAGGTGGTTGTTTTTTAGGTGTGACTGATGGATTTACATTTAGGTGGTGACATATGAAGTTTGGATCAATTCCTGGGGCATCATAAGCATCCCATGTGAACACATCGACGTTTTTTCTGAGGAACCCCATCAATCCTTCCTTTTCCCAAGGGGGCAGTTGAGATCCCACTTAAAAGAACCTCTCTAGGTCATCGCTAATGATCACCTTCTCTAGATCCTCACATTTTGCTTCCTCGGCTGGTGCATTAATAAGCGATGTCGGGGTCTTTGATTGCTATGAGCTTTCTTTAACAATGGCTGAGGACTTTGCTCTGGGCCGATGTGAGATGGCAGCCACCAGGCTCTCTCTTGCCGTAGCCTGGCAACCACGAACTTCTAGGACCTGGCCCTCAGAAGGGAACTTCACTGTTAGGACATATGTGTTTCACATGCTAAGAACATATGTCTTACTTATTTATGTAAATTGGCTAATCCTTTGACAAAACGCACTTTACTTGTAATTGGGTAGATCTAGGTGTTTTTAATACTTTAAGAAACTATGTTTCAAGGTCAAGTGTTGAAGTCATCAAGTCTGTCCAAGAGAAAGCAAGTTGAAGTGCAGAATTTTTAAAGCTCGACACCTCTCGATAGCTACCTCGACACCTGCTATCTGTCGAGATTTAAAAAGTCAGAATTCCAAATCTGATTTTCTTGGGATCCGTGAATATGTTTTTGGGACTTCTTTTCTTCTAACCCTAAACATATAAAAGGATTATTTTAAGAGCCGTTTTGGGTGACACAAGTTGTATTATCATTGAGCAATCTCTGTTTATGCAAATTGTGCTCAACAGACGAAGTTCTTGACCTAGTTCATCCTTCATCAAGAAGTTGCTGTGTCTTTGCACCATAGGGTTTTGTAACCAAGCATCTTCCTGCTATTCATCACGTGGATGAACTGAAGAACTTTGCAGCCAACCATTCTTCCTCAAGTTGGTGTTCTGAAGTCGCGTACTGGGATCCGCGCATTGGTTAGTCACGTACTTGGGAGCCGTGCATCAAAGGTGGAAATTGTCACTACAGATCAAGTCCAATTGGGTATTGGGGTAAGGGTTCAACTGTAGGTTGGTAAGGTACTTGGGATTCCTTTCTTGTAACCGCTTGATTTGATAATAGTGGAGTTTCGGGAGTGGTGACCTGAAAATCACCCGGTGGGGTTTTTGCCGTTAGGGTTTTTCCCCATTCGTAAACAAATCACCGTGTTATTTATTTTCCGCTGCATATTTAGTATTTGGTGATTTGTTTGTGCTTCCACGCAATTGCATGCTTAATTGATTAATTAAACAACTTGGCTAATTAATTAATTAATTAGGGTTTATCACAAGGGGTCATTCAGATTGTGACCTAACATTCACCTTCTGATGCAAGGTGGAGGCAACGGTTTAGGCTTCAATGGCTACAAAGCGGGGATCGAAACACAAAGTTTTTTCATGGTACAGCTACTCAAAGAAAACGAAGAAAATTCATAAAAGGCCTTAGGGATGTAGATGGTACATGGTGTGAAGATGAGGATATTTTTTCGGGTTGGTTTACTACCTATTTTGCAGAATTGTTTAAATCATCAAACCCACATGATTTGGATAGAGTGTTGGATGGTGTCCAACATGTAGTGAATGAAGATATGCAAGCTGACTTGGCTAGGCCTTATATGATGGAAGAGGTTGAGTGTGCAATTAAAGAGATGGCTCCCTTAAAAGCCCCGGGACTCGATGGAATGCCTCCCTTGTTCTACCAAACATATTGGTCCGAGGTTGGTATGGATGTTTCTCAAGCTGTATTGTCTTGTTTAAATTCTGGCTCCTTGTGAAATCCATTAATCATACTTTTATCACTTTAGTCCCAAAGGTCCCAAGCCCTGAAAGAGTGACAGATTTTAGACATATAAGCTTGTGTAATGTGATTTATAAAATTGTTAGTAAGGTGATTGCAAACCGTTTGAAGCCTCTTCTAAACTCTATTGTTTCAGAAGCTCAAAGTGCTTTTATTGCTGACCGTTTGATTACTGATAATATTCTTATTGCTTTTGAGTCCCTTCACCATATGAAAACCACTTGCACAAGGAAGATAGGTTTTATGGCTCTTAAATTGGCTATGAGCAAGGCTTATGACAAGGTGGAATGGATTTTTCTTGAACAAATCCTTTTGAGGATGGGTTTTCGGGAGGAATGGGTGGCTTTGATTATGGAGTGCATTACAACGGTATCTTACTCCATTTTGGTTAATGGTGAGCCAAAGGGTCTGATTAAACCTTCTAAGGGCTTGAGACAGGTTGACCCCCTTTCCCCATATCTGTTTCTATTTTGTGCTGAAGGTTTAAATGCCATTCTCAGGAAAGCAGCCTTGGATGGAGAAATTGAGGGTTTTTCTTTATGTCGTAATGGACCTAAGATTACTCATCTTTTCTTTACCGATGATTGCCCCTTGTTTTGCAGATCTACTTTGGAGGAGTGCGAGAAAATTCAAGAGCTTTTATCCTTGTATGAAGCTGCTTCGGGGTAAATGCTTAATAAGAATAAGACCACTTTGTTCTTTAGCAGAAATACTGATAAGCAGATGAAGGAGGCAATCAAATCATCTCTAAATGTCCCTGCCATCCAACATTATGAAAAATATTTGGGGCTCCCTTCTTTTGTAAGGAAAGCGAAAAAACAATGCTTTACTCATTTGAAGGAAAGAATTTGGGCGAAAATGCAGGGGTGGAAGGAGAAATTATTGTCCTAAGCTGGAAAAGAAGTCATGATTAAGGTGGTGGTTCAATCTATTCCCACATAATTCATGAGTGTTTTCAAAATACCGGTTGGGTTGTGTAAAGACATTGAAGCTATGATTTGGAGGTTTTGGTGGGGTCAAGGGGATTCAAAGAAGATCCATTGGGTTAAGTGGAGTACACTTTGTTCCTCAAAGACCGTGGGAGGTATGGGTTTTAGAGATATTCAGAAATTTAATAATGTTTTGCTTGCTAAACAGGTATGGCATTTGCTTCACCAAAAGGAAACGTTATTATACAAGGTTTTTAGTGCGAAGTATTTTCCAATGGGGAATATCCTTGAGGCTTCGTTTCATCCTAAATGCTCCTATGCATAGCGGAGTATCTTGTAGGCGCGTGATGTAATACATAGAGGCGCTATGTGGAGAGTTGGAGATGGGAGTTCCATTGCTATTTGGGGTCAAAGATGGTTGCCTGACCAACATAATGGTAGAGTTATTTCACCAAAACTTTCTTCCACTGTGACTTGTGTTAAGGATTTATTCTATCCAGGTACAAGGATTTGGGATCCGGGGTTGTTGGAGAGGACCTTTGTGCCTTGGGAAGCAAAATTGATTAAAAATATCCCAGTTAGTGAGGGATGGTCGGAAGACTTGCTGATCTGACCGTTAACTCCAGATGGACACTATAGTGTTCGTAGTGCCTATCATATGCTGTCTGAGGAAGAAAGCAGGCAAGAACCAGGTTCATCCTCTTCGGCAAATTCCCACCAGGTTTGGAAGAGCATTTGGAAAATTAGGACTCCGAATAAATTACGACATTTTATATAGCGTGCTGCAAGAAATTTGTTGCCTACTAAACAGAATCTGAAAGCTCGGCATTTACCTGTTGAGGAGACGTGTGAGCTGTGTGGAGATTTTCAAGAATCACTCATGCATAGCATTTGGTTGTGTGAGCATGCTCAATCGGTGTGGAAGTCTGAGTTCTATTTCGTTCATTATTACAGAAAAGGTTTTAGAACTTTTTTTGACTTACTGGAGGAGGCGTAGCGTAAAGGGTCAGGATTTCATGTGGCATGGTTCTCTACAATTGCGTGGAGCTTGTGGCAAAGGAGAAACCGATTGAGAGAGAATCAATCTGTCTGGCCACTTCATGAGATTGGGGTACGAGCAAAAGACTTGGTGATTGAATTTTTGGATGCAACTAAGCAGGATGTTAGGTTGAGAATTGGAAGTACATCAGCACGCTGGGTTCCTCCTCAGGATACGTTTTATAAAGCTAATTTTGATGCGGCCATATTTGATAATTCGGATTTTGCAGGTTTGGGTGTGGTGATTCGAGATTGTCATGGCCATGTTATAGCTGCTCTAAGTTAGAAACTCCGGAAGCCTAACTCAGTTGAAGCTGCTGAAGCTTTAGCTGCTTGCCGAGCTGTTGTGTTTGCTAAAGAACTATGTATTTTTAAGGTGGTTGTGGAAGGGGATTGTCTGACGGTGGTTCAGGCTTCAAAAGCCAAGGAGAGGTGTAACACATTGTATGGGAATATAATTGAAGACGCGCGCAATCAAAGTTTATCCTTACAGTTTTGTCAATTTCAGCATGTTCGTCGGGATGGTAATAAGTTGGCACATGCTCTAGCTAGGAGAGTGGTTTCATCCGCAGATTATGATGTATGTGTAGAAGATCTACCTAGTGAGTTGGAGATTGTATTCCAATCTGATTTACCTTAATAATATTGACTTACCGTTTTCTCAAAAATAAAAAATAAAAATAAAAAAAAAAACGTTAAAAGGATATGGTTTATTTTAAAATATGGGATACGTGTTTTTTTTTTAAGAAGAATATGGGATACATATTGAGTACTAAACATATAATTACACCTTTTATTTTTTTATTATGCCAAATATATATATATATATATATATATTTGAGAAACTTATTGTGCAGAATATTTAAAAGAAAAGAGCTTACTAAAAAAAAGGAAATTTAATTTAGAAGGTTAATGTCTCCATATCATGAAGTGGACGACATAAGTTTGAATATTATCTTATCAATTAAAAAAAAAAATCAAAAAATCTCTTTTTAGTGTTTTAATTAATTAGAGTCATACTAATTCTATAATATTTCACAACAAATTCTAAGTAAAAAACCGTTATCGATTATAATCTGAGTCTACAACTGACATCATTTTTTTATCCCTACCACTACCACCTAGAATTTATCATAAAAAACTTGTGAACGTAAAATTGCTATTTTAATTATTATTTTTTCAATCTCCTAATTTCTATTCCTTCTGCTTTGCTTCATCATAGTCCTTGTTCAATTAGTACTATATATCATGTCTCTTTAAATATTTTTTTAAAATTTATTTTTAATTTTAATGAATAAGAATATATTAAGAAGAAACTATCTCCAACTTCAAAGACAAAAACCCAAAGAAGGAAGTGAAGAGATGTCTCTTAAGTCTTAATTACAATATCTTTAATTTATTCTTAATTTCTTATACTTCTATAATTATTAGAGCACTTTTGGTTTTTCATGAATGTTTATTTGGATAAATATTAGTCAGCATTGAATATGATGTTTTTATCGATATAAATTGATTCAGTAATAGTAACTAATAACTTCCCTCAAAAAAAAAAAATAAAATAAAATAAAAAATTGTTTTTTATTATTTAAAAAAAAAGAAAAAAAATCCTGAGATATACAAGTAAATTTTTTTTTTTTTTATTTTTTTTTTTATTTTTTTTTTATAACAAATCAATGAAATTCTCAACCAAAAAAAAAAAAAAAAATCTATTGTGAAATTTATTTAAGAAATTAAAACCCTAAGAGATAAGTACAGACATAGTTCCATGATTACTAAAAATAATAAAATAAAATAAATTTATGTTCCTATGCTACTCCATGTCCCAACCAATATGTTAAATGAATGAACGAATGCAAATGAGTTTACCTATGTGCTGTGTCAGAATTTAAAGTAATTGCCAAGAATAAAATAAAGAAAAAGTAAAACAAGATAGCTTGAATTATGAGAAAGTTCAAGAAAGGTACAAACGTTCTAGAGAAGTAACAAACCTGAGGATCAGACTCAAACGAGGAGAAGGTCTGAAGCGCAGTAGCTACAGCTTTTAAAAAATTTCTTTTTTATGCTTTAAATAGAGTGTGGGGCAAAATTTCCAGCAATTCGTACAAGAAAAATTGAGGTCTGAGATTGAATATGTATATAATTTATGTCTTTAAATTTTAGTTGTTTGGTCAAGAGAGGGTGTGTGTTTTTTTAGCTTCTATGTGTGGGATTTAATGAATTCTACACTGAAAAACACCCATGGAGAAGGTGAAAGGTTACATATCAAATGAAAAATTTATTTGTTCTAGTTTTTTCTTTGATAAAAAAAAATTACTTTTCATTTATTGGTTAAATTTTTGGGCTTAATAAATACTTTTGGAAAATATATCCTATTGGGTAGAAGTAATGTAATGATATATAACATTTTTCACAACAATTAAGTTAGCAAATTTTGGTTTTTATTGGTTTTATTTGGGTCACCGTTTACATTATTTTATCATCTAACATTTTGGGACTTAAAATTTTTAATTGGTTAAAATTTGAGGCCTTTTTTTCCTTGGGGGCCTTAGGCGATCACCTCACTTGCTTGGTATGTTGAGCCGGCATTGTGTGGAAGAAAGTAGACTTTCAAAAGTTTATGTGCTAACCATAGAAGAAGTCAACAACGACTTATTTGTATGGTGTATCACCAATTAGTTTTAGCCTTGTAGATCAAGTTTCTCTTACTTAGGGATAAATTATCTTCCTATTGGTAATAGTGTTGCTAGAAGGAACAGAAATCCATCTCTAAGAGCATTCACAGTAATGATGCTAAAAAATTTAGCTTTTAACAACTCAAGAGTCTATTTTATCTATTTTAACATCTCACTTTACAACTCAAAAAGATATTTTATCTATTTTAACACATCTCTTCGTCACTCTCCTTTCCTTGAAGCAATAATAACCAGCAAAAACAACCACCCACAACCCACTGCTAGCAAAACTAGCCACCATAACCCTTGGCCATAAACTTACCGTCCCAAAAAAAATTCCATATCAAACCCACCTAAAACCACTGCAACTATAATTTAAAAAAAAAAAAAAAAAAAAAAAAACCCACCAACCACACCACCACCAACTACCACCACATCACAACCCAACGACCCAAATCAGCCAAAAACCACCACACAAACCACAACTCCGCCTCAACCCAACCACACCAGAACCAAATCAATGACCCACTACACCCATAACCCACGATGTGACCCCCCAACCCAACCACCACAAGCCGATCAATGGCCCTCCACACCCACAACAACCCATGACATGACCCACCACCACAACCAGATCAATGACCCACCAACCCACCACCACTACCAAAACCCATAGGCCGATCGGAACCATATCCTAATTGCCACATGCTGATTAAAGCGAGGAGAAGGGACGAGAGAGAGTAAGAATTCTGAGATGAGAAAGAGTGAGAGGAACGATAGAGAGAGGGACTAGAGAGGGGGGGGGGGGCTGAATGTGAGAAATGGAATAAAAAAAAAAAATACTAAAAGCAAGTAGCAACTTGTTACAATGAACTAGTACTAGTACCAATTCACTGTAGCAAGTTGAAATTTTTTTAAAGATATGACACCATCAATGTAGCATGTATTTCGTTGTTTGTTTTGCTAAAAACAATTTTTTAGCAATTTAAGAGCATCATTGTGAATAGGGTTTGTAGGGCTAAAAATAACCTTCTAGTAACACCTAGGGCTCTTTTTAGTTTTTCCTTGGCATTAGCAATGAAATCCCTAACCAAGGAATGGAGCCGACTCTCTCTTTTTGAAATCCCTAACCAAGTGGTCATTTTAACGGATTTTTTCAAAAAAATAATAAAAGAGCTTTGAGATGTAGTAGCCAAAACCTTCAAGCAAATCAAGCCACTATGGCGAACTCGAAAAAGCTTCCGAATAATTGACTTGGACGATCATATGTTGTTTTTTGTTTTTGAATTTGCATCGATGCAAAAAGGGTGTTGAGGAGTGATCCATGGGTCTTTGACAAACATTTGGTGGTTTTAAGGCGCTATAACGATAATAGTCCTATAAAATATTCAAAATTTGATGAAGCAACA
The DNA here is from genome assembly GCA_019022515.1 of Quercus aquifolioides. Taxonomy (NCBI): domain Eukaryota; kingdom Viridiplantae; phylum Streptophyta; class Magnoliopsida; order Fagales; family Fagaceae; genus Quercus; species Quercus aquifolioides. Next base: position 843,983 of record CM032335.1, on the reverse strand, counting down.
TTTTGGGTTGAAATCCATAACTTACCAAATTAAAAAAAATGACAACAGAGATAGAGACCTTGACGAAACTCTAGACATGGTGGTATGGTCACAAGAAAAACCTAAGTTGATGGTAGGAAATTTTATGAGAATTAGAGTCAACATTGATATCTGGGAACCGTTATGTCAAGGATGGAAGGTGTAATTTGGATAGGGTTGTGAAGGATGGGTCTCCTTCAGACATGATAGAATCCCAATTTTTTGCTACTGGTGTGGTTTGTTAACTCATGATGACAAAGATTGCATGTAGATGGACATGGAAAAATGGATAAGAATTTGTTGACCTGACTTGAAAAATATCTTACTTGAACTTGATTTTTTAAAGCAAAAACAGGTTAACTTGTGACTCGGCCTGATTTTTTGCAGGTCAACCTGACCCAACTTACCCATCACACGACTTGTTTAAAAAAAAAAAAAATCGCTAAAAAATATTTAGACTACACCTTGGGTGCTAGGTGCATAAAACACATAGGATAGCTGGCTGGCAACTTACTGCTTAGCCAATAGCCAAGAAAAGTCACACGACAAGTTGACAATCCATTTATTAAAAAAAAAAAAAAGTTAAGATGAAAGGAAAACTGAAAACAAGTAAACAAAGCAAGATATTTGATTTAACTATACACTACTCCAATACTACTAAGTTGCTGACACAGTATCACTACTTGTGAACTTACACAAAGTGACAAAACAAGTTGAAGCTATTAAAAAAAAAAAAAATCCAAACAAGCAATCCTAACACCTAATCTTTAGACCGCGCCTACGCCTCCATTGCTCCATAGTTTTTTTTTTTTTTTTTTGGTGGGAATGATATTATTACGGGTGTGAACTTAAAATATATACTTTTTGTTACTCCTTAGATCTATCTCTTTTCAATGTTATAAATTTGTAATTACAAGCATTTTGACAATGAGTTATTAACATTGAAGATTTTTTCAACATGAATTCGTGACTATAAAGAATTTTAATCATGCTCAAAACTTTCAGAATTGTAAGGAAATTAACAAATGGCATTAGGCGCAACTCATTTCTTTGGTTGATTTTATTCATTCTCTCTAAAAAGATTGCCATTGATTTGTTTTTGTAATTGAAAAAAGAAAAAGTTCGTTTGAAAATATGGGTCAACTTAACCCAACCCAACTTGAACCCAACCCGACTTGCCAGGGGAACAAAATCATGAGAGATATGAGCCCCAAAATGAACAATTTCTAAACTTTGACTTTATGATCATTTCACTTGAGAATACGACTTTATGAGCATTTCACATGAGAATACAGTTCAAGTGGCAGTTAACTTTACCCACGAGTTAATAGTGAAAGAGCTTGCCAATTTGTTGCAGGTAAACGATTTCTCTATCATGTTTTTAGCCGAGTTGGGGATGAAGCAAGGCTACAATATGACAGGTGGAATAAAGGGGGTGGCTTAGTGTTATTTTGGCAGGTAAACTTCAATGTTACCATTTAAAGTTACTTCAAGAATCATATTGACACTACTATCAACAAATGTTCATTCTTCAAATATTCAAAAGAAGAATGGAGATTCACTAAGTTTTATGGAGAACCAGAAATACATCTGAAAGAACATAGATATCCCATTTTATTTTCGGTGTCTCTAGCATAATGATTTAGTGTTACATGAGAAATGGTGTGAAAATTTCAGTTAAATTTTCGGTATCTCTAACATAACGGTTTAGTCTTACAAACATAGATACCCCATGTTACACATATTTTTATTAGCAATAAGATTAAGGGCACCAAAATTTCACAAAAAAATTTATTCTTCTTATTTTCTTTTGTGTTTATGTTGGGTCCAAATGAGTAATGGAAATTCTACATGAGAAAGGGTGTGAAAATTTCTATTGAATTTTCGGTGTCTCTTGCATAACGGTTTAGTCTTACAAACATAGATACCCAAAAAATCATACACAGTTGCCTACACACATGGATCAAGACAAGACTACTTTAGTTATTAGAAGCCTGCATCTCAAGCTGTTGACACACACTTTGCATGGTTGGCCGAGACTGTGGATTGACACATAAACATGAAACCGCTAAGTTCAACATTTGAGCTAACTCATCAACAATCTTTTGACTTGTGGGAGGTGAAAGACGATTGTCTAACACATTTTTTAGATGAACACTTGCGCCAACTGAGGAATGTAGATCAGTAATGAGTTTGCCTGGATGCTTTCCCATTAGAACCTCAAGTACCAAAACACCAAAGCTATAGACGTCACATTTTTCATTCACTTCCATTGTATAAGCAAACTCTACAAAAAAAGAAAGAAATAGAAAAGAAATAAACAATTTTGAAGAAGATTTGAACTTAAACATTTTACTCCAATATTTATTTATATATAGAAGGAATAGAAACAAATAATTTTATAATAACACTAATATTTTACTCATTTAAAAAAAAAAAATATATATATAGTGAGCCGTTGTCATTTGTTATTTGTTATTATCTGTAATTTAAAAATATATTATAAAAAGTAAAAAACAAAAAACAAATTGATCATTTTGATGGGTCATTTGGTGAAAGATAACAAGATTTAGTTACAAAAATTAAAGAGGGAGAAATGAAGGAATATATGTTGCCTCCTAACCATTTTATTCCCTCTTACTTCAGGCCTTAAACATTTAAACAATGAGGGAATGAAATAAATATTCTTAATATATATATTGGTAATTCAATTGTTATAACATGTGGAGAGAGGGATTTGAACCTTAATTCACCTTGTAAAAGGGTCTAGATAATAATATTAAGCTACAAGGCCTTGGTATGTGACTTTAAACGTTTAATTGAGGGTAAAATATTATTTTTGTCCCTCAACTTTATTAAAAGTTTGTTTTTTGTTTCTAAATTTTAAAATTTACTTTTTTTAGTCCAAATTATTGAAAAATCTTTTATCCCTAAACTACTGAGAATATTTCACTTTCTGTCTGTAAACTTAAAAAAAAAAATCTACATCTCTAAACTATTGAAAAAAAAGTTACTTTTGCATTTTTACTTCTGTTTCTAAACTATTGGGAAAAACTCTTTACAAAGTTTATGGATAAAAAAAAGATCTTTTTAAAATTAACGGACGGAAAACAAACTTTCGGTAAAATTTAATAATCAAAATAATATTTTACTATTTAATCAATATGTAATATCTAATGCACATATGTTAACCAAAATGAAAAAAATAAACACAAATATGTTCAAGCAAAGCATAAACTATATATAATAGAGAGAAGCTTACCTGGGGCGAGATAGCCATACGTGCCTGCAATTGTTGTCCAATTAGATGAATCAGGCTTCAAGAACCTTGCAGTGCCAAAATCGGAGACATAGGCTTCAAGGTCAATACTCAGCAAAACATTCTTGCTAGAGATGTCTCGGTGAATTATAGGTGGGATACAATCATGATGCATATAAGATAAAGCATTGGCCACACTTTTAATGGTTTGTATCCTAGTTGACCAGTCTAACTCCTTTGCTTCTTTGCCACTTAGTATGTCAGCTAAGCTTCCTTTTTCCATGAATTCATAAATAAAAAACGTGTGCACTTCATGGAAACAAAAGCCAAGAAGCTTCACAATGTTTCGATGCCTTATTTCTGTTAAAGCTGCTAACTCATTGGTAAAACTTTTTATATCCACAGTCCCTATGCTTTCGGCCTGGGAACTCAGCTTCTTCACTGCTAATTCTTGACCGCCTGGTATTTTTACTTTGTAAACTTTTGCAGATGACCCCACCCCAATACAATACACGTCATCGAAATTTTTTGAAGCTTCAAGGATGTCCTTATACACGGCCCTCCCATCAAAGTACCATATTGAGAACGGATGTTCAGTCTTTGATGTGTTTTCATCTTTCATATTCCTTGAGTGCCGCTTTTGGAGATATGCAAAAATCCCAACAAAGGCAAATGAAAGTGACAATGCACTGACTAAAGAAGCAGCGATGACTACTACAATTTTGCTTTTCTTATTTCCACCACCCTTCTTTACAACTGAGGCATCGCATCGTCGCAAACCTTGGATTTTTCCACATAGATCTTTGTTGTTACTAAAAGCCTCCAATGTACCCGATTCAAAGATTTTTCCCTCAGGAAGAGGACCCTCTAAATTGTTGTTTGACAGGTTGACGCCAACCAAGCTCATCATGTTGCCTAGTGACGTGGGGACTAAACCGTGGAGGTTATTGTTGGAGAGGTTCAAGTATTCCAAATCAGAAAGGCTCCCAAGCTGAGGTGGTATCTCTCCTATTAGTGAGTTGAAGCTGAGATCTAGATCTTGTAAGGCCTGGAGATTCCCAATTTGATAGGGGATTATGCCATTCAAGTAATTCTTGCTCAACCACAGATCCTGCAGCTTCCAGCAACCCCCTATTTCATCTGGAATTGGCCCACTTAGCAAGTTCATGGAAAGGTCTAGAGACACCAAATTGGACAGTCCTCCAATTCCTGCCGGTACCTCTCCAGAAAGCTTGTTGTCTTTCAGGATTAGGTTGGACAATTTGGATAACGTTCCAATTTCTGCTGGTATGTTGCCAGAAAATTGGTTGGAAGAAAGGTCAAGTTTTACCATTTTGCTCAATTGAACAATCTCACTGGGGATTTGACCACTTATCATATTTCCAGCAAGTCTCAGCAATGTCAAGTTTTTGCTTTCAACCCAGTTTGGAGAGAGTTTACCTTGCAACCTGTTGTAACTCAAATCAATATAATTGAGATTTGGGTACACTCCCAAATCCTGGTCTATATGCCCTGTTAGTTGGTTATACTGAAGCTGAACTCTAAACAAGGTTCGGCAATTTTTAAGACTAACTGGGATAGGACCAGAGAAATTATTGAAGGCTGCACTAAAATTGACAAGCTTTCCACCTTGACACACTTGTTGTGGTAAGTGGCCTGTGAAGTTGTTCTCAGCCAGATGTAGAACAACTAATGAAGAAAGATTTCCTATTTCATCTGGTACAGAACCAGATAACCGGTTAGTGAACAGGCGCAAATCTTCTAGTTTTAAAGTCCCAATGCTAGCGGGGATTTGTCCTGAAAGCTCATTTTCGTCAAGGAGAAGTGCAGTTAAGCCACTCAAATTACCTATGGATTGAGGGATTGGACCACAAAAATAATTCCCATCAAGAGCTAGTACATCCAGGTATTTCAAATTTCCTATTTCTCCAGGAATTCTGCCACCGAGCATATTATCTTGGAGGAGAAAGTTTTTGAGACTAAGGAGGCCTGTTTTGGACTGACTGGTTGCATCAGGGAATAAAAGTGGGTCTAGTTCTCCTGTAATATTGTTTCGGGACAAATCAAGCTCATAAACCTGAGTGAGATTAGCAAGAGAAAGAGGTAATGAGCCATTGAGGGAATTTGTGGAAAGGTCAAGAAATTGAAGTTTGTAGAGTGTGCCAATGTTTGTTGGTATGGTACCTGTGAGTTGGTTTTCTTTGAGATCAAGGCTAAGAAGGTTTGGGAAGGAAGAGGGATCTAAGTTTTCGAGGGTACCTTTTAATCCCGTGTAATTAAGGTATATTTCAGTCACGCTCCCTTCATCGTTGCATGCGATTCCACGCCATTTGCATGGACTTAAAGCAGTTGAATTGGTGTGTGCTACCCATGACTTCAGAATTGGTTGGTCTGGGAGGCTTTTTTTCCATCTGAGTAGCGCCTCAGCTTCTGCCGTTGATCTAGGATTAGCCTTGCAGGAGGATAGCAAAACAGACCATGCAAATAAGAGTGTAAATGAAACAACTCTTAATTGCTTTCCTTGCCAAGCCATAGCTCAGAAGTAAGAACCTTTTTTCTGTTGTTTTGATTATTGCTAAGGATATGGGCGGGTTTTTCTTGTTGGCCTCAAATAAGAATAGTGATCCTGATCCAGTAGAGGTAGTGATCACATAAGGAGAAAAGTGTGTAGGGGGTTTAGTATGACCTGAACGTACTGAGGGTCCTCTATTTATAAAGTGTTTACACCCAGTACACTTACAAATCTCACTTGCACATGAATCTGGAGGCAGAGTACTTCTACCAATAGATTGCAAGTTGATAAAAAATTCGGTACTCTCGAAGTATGAAAAAATTGTGCTTTCTCTTCTCATATTCACGGTGGTCCCTATCATGAATTTAATAAGTGGACTCTACTATGAATGTGGTGCTCTGGAAACACTTAAGAATTACTCCCAAAATGATGGACAAAGTTTTATTTTGGCAAAAATGCAAAACTGACCCTCTACCTTTCACCGTTTTTCATTTCAGTCCTCTAACTTTCAGTTTTATCAATTCAGTCTTCTAACTTTTAATTTTTGTCAATTCAGGGCTCCGTTACAACTCAATTAGTAGTTGCTGTTAGAACCCTTAAAACAACGCCATTTTGTAGAGTTTTTATTATTTATTTATTTTTTAAATTTGGAATTAAAAGAAAATAAAAAAAATCTATAAAAAAAAAAAACATCAAGGCCGTCATTCCCCTTCCCCTTCCCCTGAATCAAAACAAAACAAAGACCCAAATCCCTAACGAATTTGGGGAAAAGGAAGAGAGACTGAGTCGGATTTGAGAGAGAGAGGGGGTCGGCGGTTTGAGAGAGAGAGACCGAGTCCGTTTGAGAGAGAGAGATTGAATTGGTTTTCCAAGATGAAGGTGACTGAATCAGTTTTGAAGGTGACTGAAGTCTTCTCACTAGACTGATTCCCAACACTTCTTCACTGAAGCAGAACGGGTCTACTGTTCAGGAATTCACTAGCCAATCACCTGGACTTGGGAATGGGAATGGGAGTAACAACCAGGTGGAGTGCGGTGAAGTCACCTCCACATGTTTGGGGAGTAACTCGAGTTTGAGTTCAGACGAGACATTGAGCCACCACGGTGACAATGACACTTCTCATGATGCTGATGCATCCGCTCTGTCTTCGGCGCTGTTGAGACGTCTCGGGTTGTGATGGAAATTCCCAAGGATGTTCGGTCTACTGGAATAAGAAAAATTATGTTTAAGTTTAGTAAAAGAAGAGAGGACTATGATAACCAGTTGTGTGCTTCGATAGAGGTTTTTTATTTTTATTTTATTTTAATTCAGAATTAAAAAAAAAAAAAAAAAAAAAAAAACAAACAAACAGCATCATTTCAGGGGTTCTTACAGCAACCACTAACTAAATTGTAACGGAGACCTGAATTGACAAAAATTGAAAGTTAGAGAACTGAATTGACAAAACTGAAAGTTAGAGGACTGAAATGAAAAACTGTGAAAGTTAGAGTGTCAGTTTTACATTTTTGCCTTTTATTTTACATACAATTCCCTGTCTTTCACACAGGCTGTTATTGCTTAGTCCAGGACTATGCAAATAATTTTCCTTTCACATGTACATTTTTTCCTTGTTGATCCTTACTATTCTTTGAAGTTTTGAGGCTAGGTGATTTCTTTTCATTTCATGTAACAATAAGTCTAGTAATACCCAAAAAAAGAAGAAGTTATTTTTTATTTATATATCTTTCTTTTATTGCTGTTCAGTATTCGCGTATTGAAAAATTAGCTCGGCATCAAGCAGAGGGGTAACCAAAAAAATAAAAAAAATAAATAAAGACTAGAAACCCATTGTGAAGTGGGTTTAACTCTAGAGAGTTATTGATTAAAACAGAGTTTACTCAACACTAATAACATCAAAACATATGATATAATTGAAAATTGCCTCAAATTTTTATGCTAACTTTTTTAAGTGTAATTTATACAGAAATAAAGTTTATTCATTATCAAAAAGTTTTGATATTCATTTTCAAAGAAGTAATTTTATATTCCTCTCCACCAAAAAAAAAAAAAGAGTTAGAATCTCACATATAGATAATATTATTAGGGTTTTGATGGCCTTGGTTCAAGTGGTCTTCCCACGTGAAAAAAAGGATAAGACTAGAGCATGGAATGAATTTCTTTGAATACTAATTTGTCAGTTCTTTTGTGGCTAAAAGGTGCCTACATTACAACCACGTACCCTTGACTTATTCGTCATTCCACAAGTACAAAGTTCTTGTAGGGTGGGGGAAAGAGGAAAAAGAGCCGGAGTTCAAGCTTCCAGAAAAATGTGAGTCTAACAATTTCGTTAGTACGCAATCGAAAATATAAGTTTAATTTATGATTATAGTGTTATTTAACTCTAATGTGTAAAAGTTTTTATCTTATTAAAGTACTTAACTTTTTTTTTATTTTTTTATTTTTGATTATATATATATATATATATATATATGTATATATAAATACTTACATTATAATTGTTGGGGGACCACAATTTAATTTTTTCAAGTCTTCCTATCTCAAGACCAAAGTCGTCTTCTACTTTTTTTTTTGGGGTGGGGGGAATTTTTCCAAGTCTTTCCTTGCTCAAGAACGCATAAAAACCAACTAGCTTAAATCATGATTAAATATAGTTAAAGAGGTCCAATCCTCTTCATCTCTATCTCTCGTGGGAAGCTTTTTGTTGCTGGATTTATAATCAACTAGCCGCGAACCCGCGCGTTGCGCGTGATGAATTTTTTAGGATGGTCTCATTAAATTTATTTTTTACAATTTGTATTAATTTAATAAATAGTAATGTATTTCATAATAACATTTTTATTTATTATAGGAACAATCATAAATGTAATATAGGAACAATCATAGACATAAATATAAATTTGAACATTCATATTTTTATTCATTATAGGAACAATCATAAATCATAATTATAAATTTTGTAGTACCAAAATGAAAACGAAAAAAAAAATTTCTCAAAAATTCAAAAGGCAAGTTAACAAAAATATTCATTTTTTAATAAAAGTTATTTATAACATTTTGTGAATCATTAAAAAGAATATAAAATTTGGAAAATTTTCTTTTATTTTTAAACAAACTTTCTAAAACTCTATTTTTTCTACCCTACAATCCAAACACAGAAAAATGTAACTAAAAAATTAACAAAACTTAACAATGATTAATTGAACCAATTAGCAAAACAATTTGTTGTTGATAATCTATTAAGGTTATTTTCTTTGCTGAAATTGCAATTTCGTCCACACAAAACATATTATCAGATATACAATTATTAGCAAAATCTAAGAATTAAATTTCTAAATATGCATTGTTATAAAATAATAATAATAATTAAAATACAATTGCAAAAGCTAAAATATGTCACCCACCCAATTATTTTCGTTTGACTAACCTTTGCTTCTCTCTTAATAAATGGCATTATAGAATACTTCTAATACAACTATTAAGAGTACTTTGTCCACCCCAAAAGATTAAATAATAAACAAAAATTAGTAAAGTCTCATATAGTTTAACATCTAAATTGATCACGATAAAACAAATCAAATTCTAACTTGCAAAACAACTAATTATTAGTCGAAATCCAAACAAACCAATGGGATAAAGAAAAATAACTTGTGATCGGAAATTAGAATACCAAATTACCTAAATATGCATAAAAGTCGATGCAAATACCAAAAAGATAAACACATGTGATGTGACAATTAAATCAACAATAAATAAATAAATAACCCATAGTAGAAAAAAAAATGGTTGAATAAAAAAAAAAAGTCCACCAAAAAAGAAACAAAATTGGAGAAAGAGAGTATTGACCTTTTTGTCGTGGGCAACTTGGAAGGAATAGGGGAGAGAGGTGAAAATGAAGTAAGAAGAAATTCATATGAAAATTAATATGGAAGAGGAATGGTGGAAGTAAATGAAAGGCTGAACAAAGTGAAACTGTAAAATATAAGAAGATATAAAGGAAAATTTTAAAAATCTAAAGGAAATCAAATGAAAATTAAAAAAAAAAAATTATTGGAGAGGATGAAAGATTGAACTAAAAAGACAATGATTGAAGAAGAAGAAAAGTTGAAAAAATTAAATAAGAATTGCACAAAAAAAGAAAAAAAAGAAAAAGAAAAAGAAAGATACTAAAGATGCAGTGAATAAAGAGCTTTATAAAATTTATTGCAAAACTTCCATCAATATATAGAGTATAGATATGTATAGACATTGTTTTTGGTTTTTGATACTTCATTGATTTCATTATTTAGTTATAAACATCTAGAATGATCCTCTAAATTAAAGTGGATGACTTGTAAACAAAAAACTGGACCTATAGTGGCGTTTGTGAAACGCCACTATAGGTACTAAAAATGCCACGTACCACCATTATAGACCTATAGTGGCGTTTTATAAAAATGTCACTATAGCACCCTTGAAAAACGCCACTATAGCCTTTTTCTAAAAATAAAAAAATAGGTCTTTAGTGGCGTTTTCAAACGCCACTATAGGTCTATAGTGACGGTACAATAGTGGCGTTTGTGAAACGCCACTATAGACTCTACAAACACCACTATAGCCAAAAAACCACCAAAAAAAATTTGATTACCAAAAATTAATTTTTGGTAATCAAAAATTTTTTTGATGTGAAAGAGTTTTTTTAAATTGAATTAAAATTGTAATTAAATTAATATTACAATTTTAATTAAATTAAAAGATACAAAACAAAATAAAATACAAACACTATACCTATCCCAGCAAATTCAAAATGAAACACAAACCCACCTAAAAAAATTCAAAATTGAACACAACATGCTCACATCCAAAAATTTAAAGAAAAAAAATAGCAACTCCAAATACAAACACTATAGCTATCCCAGCAAATTCAAAATGAAAACACAAACCCACCTAAAAAAATTCAAAATCAAACAGAACATGCTCACATCCAAAAATTTAAAAAAAAAAAAAAATAGCAACTCCACAGACCAAAACTTTTGAATTTTTAATTTAACAAAAATTAATCAGAAATCTCATAGACCCACGAAGCAAAGTTGACAGCAAACAAGTAATAGACCAAAACTATTATCAAAAAATAAATAGACCAAAACAATCATAATTTTTTTTTTTTTTTAAATGCTTACCTGCAACTATACAACTAATGGCTTCAAACACCATCTACAAATTTGAACAAAACCAATAAGCTGCAACACCATCTGCAAATCCAATACCCACAAACATTAACACCACCACAAATAAAACAAAAGAAATAAAATCAAAATGGAGAGGAAGAGAAAAGTATCAATTTAGGTTTGAAGTGAAAGAAGAGTGAAAGAAAAAGAAAAGAAGAAAGATGGAGGAGTGGAGACAAGGGAGAAAAAAAAAAGAAAAAAAAAGAAGAGAAAGGAAGTCTGAGACATGGCGTGGAGAGATAAGGGAGAAAAAGAAAGAAAGGAAAAAAACTAAAAAAAAAAAAAAAACAAAAGAGAAAGGAATTAGTCTGAGGCTTGGAGATAAGGGAGTGATATGGGAGAGTGGGGGTAGGTGGGGGTTTTAATGTTTTTTTTTTTAAATTTATATATATATATATATATATAAAGAGAAATGATAAGTATGTATGTGCATATATATATATATATATATAGATGATATATTTACAACATTTTCACAATATTTTTACAACAAATTTTTAGTGACAAATATTGTTACCGGTTGTTATTGTTAGGGTAAAAAAGTAATCTTAGTGTTAGGTTTTGAACCAATAACAACTAACCACATATGATTTGTTATGAAAATATTGTGAAAATGTTGTGGACGTAGCATCTCTCATACATAAAATATATATATATATATATATTTTATGTATGAGAGATGCTACGTCCACAACATTTTCACAACATTTTTACAACAAATTTTAAGTAGCTGGTTGTTATTGTTAAAGCAAAAAAGTAATCTTAGTGTTAGGTTCAAATTTGAACCAATAACAACTAACTATCTATGATTTTTTGTGAAAATTTTGTAAAAATATTGTGGACATAGCATCTCTCATTTAAATATAAATATATAATAATATATACATTTAAATAAATAAATATATTTATATTATATTCAAATATTTTGGAATGTCCCATAGAATATTCTAGGCATATTTCATAGTTTACTTTACCGCTGAAGCTTATTCAGTTTTTTTATTTTTTTTTATTTTTTTAAGAATAGTGTAGAAGATGCACTTTTTGGACCTATAGTGGCGTTTACCAAACGCCACTATAGGCCCTATTCTAAACGCCACTATAAGTTCCCAATTTTTATTTTTTTTATTATGCTGGGCTATATTGGCATTTGGGAAACGCCACTATAGGCCCTACCCAACCGAAAAAAATAAATAAATAAATAAAAAGTGTCTATAGTGGCGTGTGACAAACGCCACTATAGGCACATATATTACTAGGACCTATAGTGGTATTTTAAAAACGCCACTATAGGCTGCTGGAAACGCTGCTATAGACCCATTTTTGAAAGCGCCACTATAGGTCCAGTTTTTTGTAGTGTGTGTGTAGTATAACTTGTCTCATCTTCCCTTAAAAGTTACCATGACTTTTGACTGGAGTTGTGGTGTGCTTTTGTGTTAAAACCACTTTCCCTCTCCCTTGTGTGTGTGTGTGTTTGTTTTTCAAAAAAAAAAAAAAAGAATGAGTAATTGTCCCACATTGCTTAAGAGAGTGTATTGTGTGTAGTATAACTTGTCTCACCCTCCCTTAAAAGTTACCATGGTTTTGAAGTGGAGTTGTGGTGTGCCTTTGTGTTAGAACTCATTTCCCTCTCCCTTATGTGTGTGTGTATGTTTGTTTCTCAAAAAAAAAAAAAAAGAATAGGTAATTGTCCCACATTGCTTAAGAGAGTGTATTGTGTATAGTATAACTTGCATCGCCTTTCCTTAAAAGTTACCGTGGCTTTTGAGTGGAGTTGTGGTGTGCCTTTGTGGTAGAACCCCTTTCTTTCTCCCTTGTGTGTGTGTGTGTTTATTTCTCAAAATAAATAAATAAATAAATAAAGTATATGAATATATAAAGGCAAAATTATATATGAAGCTGGAAGCCACTCAAGATGAATCTGTAAAGTCAATAATCTATTTATATTTGTTTGTAAAAAAAATATATATATGAATAAAAAATAAATTATAAATTAAAGTAGATGAATATGTAAAAACAAAATTATATGTAATGTTAAAACTGTCCAAGATGAATGTATAAAATCAATAATCTATTTATATTTTTTTGTAAAAAAATAGGAATAAAAAATAAATAAAAATAATAATAATTATGCAGCCAATGACATGGCAATGAGGTGGCGCAACAAGAGCTAAGTTACAATAAATACTACGCTTCAACTTTTAGATATATATAGATTTAGATTATTAGTGATTTTGCCACCACACAATATGTGACATATATAGTTTCATGTTAATAGTATTAGTGAAATGAATATACATAAACTATGTTATACATTTGTTGAAATCACCAAACAGATTTCAATAATAATCATGAAAATTTAATTACTTATTTATGGGTGAAACATTACAAATCCAAACAATATAAGAATTAAAAACTATTTGGTTATCTAGTTAAATTTCTCAAATCACATGGAGTACTCATATTATACGAATTAATCTCCTTATAACTGGTGGTAGCTGCTTTTAGACACAAATTTGCTAGTTACTTCTCTCCAATTCAATCCAACATGTGATCTTCCTTCGCCTATTGGCAAAATTTAAATTGTTTTTTGCTCCACATGATCATTGAGAGATTTATCCATGATAGGTTATTTAGACCCCTTAAACAACCAAATTGCGTAGCCTAGATTAATTAGCCAAGTTGTTACTTAGTCAAATTAAGCAATTCTAGGTTAAAGCAATTCAACAATCATATCAAGAATAATAATGCAGCGGAAAATAAATGAACACAAGATATGATCACCCAGGAAACCACACGGTAAAAACCTGGGGAGGATTTGACCCACCGATCCTCAAGGCATAACAGAATTCACTATGAAAGAATTGAAGTTCTTACAGAAGGACTACAAGCTCCCCGCTCGACTTCCTAATGCTACCCACCAGTACGAACTTCCTGACACGACCACGCGCAGGCTCCGAATCCACGGACTACTTCTTTCTTGAATTCTTCAATCAGCTACAAGCTCCCCGCTTGCTTTTCTTTTAAGTTCCAATGGTTGCAACGGTAATGATCTTCAAGATGTTGAAATCATCTCTACCTTGAAAACCCTAAGCTTTGTGTAAAGGAAAGCTCCTCTAAGATCTCACAAGAGATTTACACAAAACAGAAAATATGAGCAACAAAGACTTAGAGAGGTTTGGGTACAAAACCCTAATAAAAGGAGGCACAAGAGGCACTCTAATTTCTCTCTCCAAAAAGTCTCAAAAACGTGGCTTAGGGTTTCCTTTATATAGTGGGAGAAGTAGATCTGAAACCCTAATCCTTAATGGGCTTAAGCTGCTGTTTGGGCCGACTTAAAATTCTGCAGATACGATTTTCGATCGATCGAGCCTGTTCTTCGATCGATCGAACCAGGCAGAATACGAAGTCTTCTTCCTGCAGCTTGTATGTTCTTGAATCTTGACTTGAATCACCTTGAGCATTGTCTAATAAAACCTATAGACTCTAAGATCTATATCTAGACAAGTTTGTGTTCACGATTTGCCAATTGTTCTAAACATTTAGAACCTAACAATCCAGATAAGGTTGTTGTTTGCTTAAGCTCTGAAACCAACATAAATTAGATAGCTAGATGCTTTAATCTATAATAGAATAATAATAATTCAACAATTGAACCATCTAACAAAACAATAATGGCAATAATTAAGTAATCAACAAATAACGTAATAGCAATGTCACTGAGGTAAACAAAAGAGAACATGTTACAATGTTATATTTCTATAGGAGGATTTTGCAATGGGGTACAAATTTCAAATGTAACAATGAAAGTTATAAATTTTTTTAAAAAAATAAAAATTAACAAACCATTAAGCTAAATACAAAACACAAATAACTTTTTTTTTCTTTCTTTCAATGGAGAATATGTAATAATGTTAGTTCATGCATTAGACTAAATAATGTGATAATGATTCATCAAGTCTATTTATAAATCTCACATTTTGATCATGAGTCCATAAAGAGGTTATTTTTAGCAAGTGGCTCGCCAAGCAAAATTATTTTCTGTCTTATTGAAATTAAAAAAGCATGCAGCTAAGAACACAACAATCATTTTCAGATTGAATATGATAGGATGATGAGAAATTGTCTAAAACTAACAAACCTTTGAATGAAAATCCAATGCTCTTAGTCTTAGATGGTTTATATATCTGTGTCAAGTTTGTGTATGATATTGTGGACGACTAAATTTCTCGGTTCGAAATGAGTCAAACAAGTAAAATAGTTTCACAAGTGCGAATTTGTATTGATGATTGTGTGGTACAATTCTCTGTGATTACAAAAGAGTGATCCTCTGATTCGATCTCCTTGAAAGATTTGTTGATTGGAATTGTAATAATGAAATTTTGACTTGAACACAAGATATCCTTCAATTTGGTTGAGGGATGGATCGAAGATTGTTGAAACGGAATTACAATGAATTTCTGGCTATAAGCTTGTTAGAAATCCTTTGTTCTTCATGTTCTTCGTATGTTCTTCGTGTTCTTGGTGCGTTCTTCGTCTTTGAAGGTTTGTGGTGGAAGTTCTTCGGTGCTTTAGAGGCTTGAATCCGTAGAGCTTCGTTGATTTGTGATTTGTTGATGTTTCTGGAGGCTTTTGAGCTTGATTCCAGCAAACTTTAGGATCTAGGCAGATAGTTTGGATGATTCTGCTTCGAATGTTCTTCGATTTTGAGTTTGAAGTTCTTGAAGTTCCTGGAGGCTTCAGGGCTTGATTCCAATAGAGCTTCAGTACTTCTAAATCCTCTCTGATGCTGCTTGTGCTTCAGATGGCTTGGTGTCCTCCTAAATGTCTCAGGAAGACTTCTATTTATAGGAGTTTGGGGGTGGATGAGCAACACGTGGCAGAGTCTGATTGGTGACACATGTCACAGCCTGATTGGTTCGCTTATGTCATCGCTTACACGTGCGAGGCTGATTATGTCATTGCTTACACGTGCGAGGTTGCTTAGGTCATCGCTTACACGTGCTGATGCGTGATTGGTTTTTGCATGACACTTGGCAAATTTCTGTTGGTTTCTGAGTAGTGATAGCAAAACCTAGCAGCAAAACATGGAGCTTTGTAATTGGTTGTATTTTGTAGACTTGGTAGTGTGACGTGTCAGCTTGTAATAGGTCGGGAATTTTCCCTCTCTACAGATATGTTGTTGTATAATGTCAAAGAAGATAGGAAAAAAAGACAGCTAGACCTGTACCTTGAGGTGTATTTGAATAGATTATAGTGCCCTAAACTTTGCGGATAAGAACTACAAATTCTGATAGAAGCAAGAACCTGGTCACCTCTCTTGGTTGCATTCCAAAAAAATTCTACATGCTTTCCAATTTAACTTATGAGGAATATGAGAGATGTTGACATGAAGGCACTGTGCTCATCTAGCCTGTTCCAAATACTTGAGGGTGTAAGCAGTACTCAACTCCCCTGAACAACCAATAATGGTCCTACAAAGATAGAAAAAACAAATTGGGAAGTCAAGCTCAACCCCACGGGCAAGGAATGGATAACTTTTAGTGCTATTAATAAAACTTTACATGTGTAGAGAATTAGCGGGAGCTTACTTGTGTGACCCCGAAGCTCCACAGAAAGCATTGATATTCCCCTTTTAAATAAGTGTAGAGGGAGGCCAAGAGAGCTAATTTAGGTGGGTTTTGTGTTGTGCCTGGGCGTGAGAACTCAAATTTAATTGAGAAGTGGAAAGGGTGAGGAAGTAAAAGTATCTAAAACGCTTTGAGTGGAGTGTAGGTGACAGTTGTTATCTGCAACGCCAAATTTTATTTTTATTTTTTTTCCAATTAATTTGAAATGCCATCCTTTTGGGATAAAAATCTAAAACGCCAAATTTTAATCAATTTGAAGAAAGATGAGCTGGAGAAAAGAAAGAGAATAGAATGACATTCACTTATGTTTCAATAAAATGACACGTGTTATCATTTTGTGCATCAATTAGTTCTAAGGATTCAACTTTTATAATAGATTATAGATTATATTTTTTCAAAATATTTTTTTAAAGATTTTATGCAACAATTATGGGGGCTTCAAATGCAAGTGATTGTTTTTTTTTTTTAAATAATAATAATAAATTTATTGTATAAAGTCAATAATCTATTAATTTTTTTGGGTAAAAAAATAGGAATAAAAAATAAATTATAAATTAAAGTATAGATGAATATGTAAAGGCAAAATTATATGTAATGTTAAAACTGCCCAAGATGAATATGTAAAGTCAATAACCCATTTATATTTTTTTGTTAAAAAATAAGATTAAAAAATAAATAAGAAAAATAATAATTACGTGGTCAATGATGTGGCGATGAGGTGGCGCAACAGGAGCTCAGCAGTAATAAATGCTACGCTTCAGCTTTTAATAATATATAGATTTAGATGTGGTCATCTCCTTTTTTTTTTTTTTTTAGCGTTTAACTCCCTCATATACGTTGCTAATAAGTCCTCCTCCACAAAAATTTATTTCCAAATTCAAACAATATTGTTCTTGACCTAACATTGTTATTTAAATACAATTTCCATTGGATTATAATGCTGAACCAATGCCCTAGTCCAGGATTGTGTTTGGCTAATTGTCAGTTTGTCACTCTAGTCTAAGTCGAATAACAGATATTCAAATGTCAGATGGCATCAAAGACATTAGACATAGGAATGATAACGTGACGTGATTAGATCATATATATATATATATATATATATATTTATTTATTTTTCCTTGTGGAGTTCAATGTGACTTGCACACAGACTGGTTCATATAATGACTCCAATAAGCCGCGGAGAACTAGACCCAGTTCACCCAACTTCTACTCCAATCCCTTCATAGTGACCCAAGATCCCATATTAGCATTGGGCCTGGGAACTATCTAAAAAAAAGGAACTCACAAAAGGTCATTATAAATTTAATGTTAATTTTTTTGTAGTTACATTTTATCATAAATTTCATTTTTTTTTATATAATTAGAATTATGAATTAAATTAATTATGAAATCAGTCGTTCGGCCATTGATCTAACAATAACTGGAACAGAAAATCGGGCCTTTTCCAATTCTTTTCCCGACCTGATTTTTAAAAACAGGGATGAAGCCACACAAATCTTTTTTTTTTTTTTTTCTTCTTTTTACTGGAGTCAATATGCCTTGTTGAAACTTGAAAGTCCAAAAACTTTGAACATGACCTCCAAAATGACCCGAGACTAGGTAGCTATCACTTTTCAAGTTTTGTTAGAGCAGAAATGTGAGACTAATTATTTATAAGAAACTAATTATTTATATAAATTAATTATTTAGCATCTGACACATCTCATGAAAGTAATTTTTTATGTTTAGTATGCTAAATGCTAAAAATTTAGCATTTAGCACATTTGATACTAGTGCTTAGTGTAGAGTCTTATTAACTTGAAATAATACCATAAGGTCATTAACATTGCGCACCATCATCTTGCATCAATTCTAAGCTTAAGCCTGCAGAGTAAAGACTAGAGAGATTGCCGTACGTATACGACATTGCATATTTTGAGATGTCAGTTACCAAAACCAAAAGCATATTTTGTTCCTACGTTTTTCATAAGCAATATGACGTTTAAGAATTCATCCAAAAAAAAAAAAAATGACGTTTAAGAGAGTGACATAAATTTTAACAGTATAGTTTACCACTTTCTCCGAAATGATTTCTTGACAGTGTTAGGGACGCAAGAAAGGATGGCCTGACTTGTATCATTGTAACTTGTAAGACCCGCCTTAAAAAACGAACCAAGTTTATGGTCAAACAAAGCTTTCCCTAAGAAAAGAAGTTTCTGGTCAAACAAAGCAAAATCCTAAACAAAAGAAAAGGAAAACTTCTAGGCAGCTTCTCTTTATTTTCCTCCCACCAACAAAACTAGGAAAAAAAACAGTAATTAAATATTTTGCTAGGTCAGGACATCAATTTATTTTTAGTGTAGACAATGTTTGAATTTTATATCTCTTACGCGACAATATGAGACTTTATCTGTCCACCATAAAGATAGAGGTTTGTTTTTTTGTTTTTTGTTTTTTATTTTTTAAAGTTAATTGTAAGGACTCAATTTGGATTGGACCCAGAATAGGCAAGGGTTTTTAGACCAACAAGCCCAAACAATCAATTTTTAGAGAGTGGGTGAAAGACCTAGTTCTATTCTAGAGAAAAGATCATGATAATTAACGTTCAAAACTAACCAAACGATAAAAACTATCCTCGGCTAGGTTTCAAGAGTATTTTAGGGTTCTCTCATACTGATCAACAGAGTGCCAAAAGTCCTCCCCCCTTTTCCTCTTTTTTCATGTTATATATCACCTTCTTCACATCATTTTCACCATACACGTGTAGGTTAGATTCTAGGAACTCCCTCTTGTCCCATCTAACACCTCCCAGAATCTTCAACTAGCAGCCATAAGGCTGCTTGACTACTGTTCAGGTATTACCTCCACATTAATATAGCCAGAGAATTAGCTGGAAAGCATTTAATGTGGAGGTAGCAATTTTTGAAGATATTTGTTACCTCCCTTATCCCCTAACCATTTTGTAAGGTTGAAATTTATCAACCATCTTGTTGGCTTTATTCCGTGCCAATTTGCTTGTAATTTAAGCACTTAGTAACCCTGTATTTAGGTGGGATCATTGTAAGGGTAGTGTGTGAGAAGATGTGAAGAAAAGCTCAAGTATGTGCAAGAAGGCAGAGTTTCGCGGCTAGGACTCGCGGCTGACTCGCGACTGGCAAGCCGCCAAATGCAGGCACGTGAGATGCACACAGGGGAGCTGAAGGGTCGCGCCAACTGTCGCACTATAGGACAAAAGTCCCAGGCTGGCCAGGCCGTTACTTCGCAACTTGAACTCGCGACTTGGACAAGCCGCGAGGTCAAGCTGCCAACTAGCCCTATTTGGCAAAAACTGTCTCTTCGTATTCCAAACACACACCACTATATATAGACCCTTATACCCACTAAATTGAGAGAGCTTCCAGAGAGAATTTTGTGAGAGAAACCCTAGAGAAAAACAAGATTGCCTCATCCCCAATCTTTACCTTAGAGACTCTACAAATTCCTCTACTCTCTTCCTCTCCATTGTTACATTCTTGAGAGGCCTTTAGCCAAATTCTTATCTCACCACACCCACGTCTGTGAGAAGGTTTATTTGGTGCTATTGGGAAGCAGTTTGGAAGGAACCAATATACATTGGTTGATGCTATGGTCTAGTAGCGGAATCCGGGAAGCTAAAGAAGAAATAGGTTCGGCGTAACCTCGTTGGAGTAAGACGCTCGGAGGGCTTAGGTGCTTGGGTAGATTAGGCTTGGAGGTTCTTCTATTGTTCATGTATCCCAACTACATTCTTTAGTGGATTATTTACCGCTTGGAGGGCGGCGGAGAGGTTTTACGCCGAGGACTTCGGTTTCCTCTTCGATAACACATCGTGTGTTGTCCGTGTGTTTGCATCTTCCTTTCCTTTATCTTTGCCTTATATTTACTGTTGTGGATGTGTTTATATTTGGCTTAGATTAGTTATCAATTCTGTGATTGGCTTATGTTCATGTTCCGCACATTAATTGTTTGACCATAAGCTTGAATTGATATTTTATAATTTGGGGTCAAACGTTCAAGGGTGTTTTCTACACATATTGAACTTTCAATTGGTATCAAAGCGGGCACACTTATTGTGGTTTTAATACCTGAGTGTGATCCGTGACCCCTTGTTGAGATGGATAGGTTTCAATCTCTCAATGTTCTACCATTTTTTTATGGTAATAATTATGCCTTCTGGAAAGTTAGAATGAGGGCATTTCTATACTCTATTGATGACACCGTGTGGGATGTGGTTAAAATAAGTTGGACCAGGCCGGAGGCTAAAAAATCCACCTGGGATAAGGCAGCTCTTGCGGCGGCTAATGCTAATAGTAAAGTCTTAAATGCTATTTTCTGTGGTGTGTCTCCAGATGAATTCCACAGGATATCTCACATGACAGTTGCCAAGAAAGCTTGGGAGATTTTGGAGACTACATTTGAAGGTACGAAAAAGGTTAAGGACACAAAGCTCCAAATGCTTACCACCAAGTTTAAAGAGCTCAAGATGGAATGGAGAAGGAAGTAGCGTACCTTGCGAAAAACTTTTGAAAATTTCTGAAGATGAAAAATAGTGGGAAACCATTCAACATAGGAAAATTTTCATCTTCAAGAGGTGATAGGAAAGAGTTTACGAGGAAAGAAGGGAAGGATGTTCAATCTCCTTCGGACATTGTGTGTTATGAATGCAATGGTCATAGACATCTCAAGAAAGAGTGTCCCAATTTCTTGAGAGGGAAAGGTAAGGCGTATGCCACAACGCTGAGTGATACAGACTCTTCAAATTCTAATTTTGAAGAGAGCTGTAACGAAGAAGGAAACTACTCCGCATTCATGACCATTGCACATGTGGAATCCTCGGATGATTTGGGTTCACTTGTGAAGGAACTTGGCGAATATTCTGATTTGGAGTCTATTGGGATTGTTGAAAAATCAGAGGCTGAAGAAGAAGAAGATATATCTAGTCTTCAAAAGAATTGCGCCTTACTTCTTGAGAAATCAGGTGAGTATACAAAGGTGGCAAAGGCAGCTGTGAAGAAAATGAAGAGAGCTGAGGAAGATTACAAAAGCCTGCTGGTCAAATACAAGGAGGCAAAGTGTGAGATTGAAGCCCTTAATGGTGAGCTATCAGAAGCTTACACAAAAGTGAGATTTCTTGAGCAAAAGGTAGTGCAAGCTCATGCCAAGATAGATAGGGTCTCCTCCAGGAAGTTAGATGATGTTATTTCATCTAAAAAACATGCCTCAGACAAGTCCAGATTGGAATATACTGGAGGAAGTAGCTCATCAGCAAATGTTACCAAAGAAGTGAAGTTTGTAAAGGCCAAAGAGACGGCTGTGGATAAGCCTATTCCTGAGAAAGTTAAGACTGAAAAGAAGAAGAATGTGGCTAATCAACGGGTGGTTAACAAGTCCCGCAATCAATCAGAAGCCAGATTTAGAGATAGAGGAAGATCACTTCCAAGATCACAATAGGGTCCTAGAACAGATTATGTTTGTCACTATTGCGGATTGCAAGGACATACCAGACCCAACTGTCAGAAGCTGAGAGCAGACAACAATGCAAGCGCACCTCGGTCATGAGGAAGAAGAAATGACATGAGGTCTTGGGGCGATGAGCAACCAAAAAGTCAAAACCATGATCCAGGAATGATGGACGTGATGAAGATGATCGGTGCCTTCACAAATTGCCTGGAAAGCTTCACACGAAGGTTTGATAGCCCTAATTCTCGTACCCAATCCGTTAAGGATATCACCCCAAACGCACGTGACGTGTGGGTGATGAAGGGTACTCATGCATAAGCATTACAACATGTCTATGTATCAATACTTCCCATGTTTGTGAATATGCTTGGCTGTGTGCGTCTTGCTAGTATTTAGGTTGTTATTTTGTTTGTGTGTTTGCTTTTGGTTCAAATGCTTTTACTTTGTTATTTATGTTGCTTTTGATCAATCTTTTATTGTTTTTGTGTTAAAAATCCAAAAACACATAAAAAGTAGAAAATCCAAAAAATTTGATCGGTTTTGTTGAGTTTTGTCTCAAAGCATGTTTTGCCTTGTACCTTTGTACTAATGGCTTTGTGCATTTAACGAGCTTAGCTTGTCTCTCATGCATCATATCATTGTGGAAGAAATTCAGAAATCTATGTGGCTGTTGTAAATAGATCTTCAACCTTGTCATGAATAATTAGTGAATGGTTTTGTTGATCTTGAGACATGCATAGACTCATGCCTATATATCTTCCCATTTTTTATTTTTATGCTTAAAAGAGCTCTCTAAATGTAAATCTCCATATGAAAAGAGATATAGAGCTGCAAAAGCCTGTCGCATATACTAGTATTCGACTAGGAAAAAGGAAAAGCGACCAAAATAAAATGTATGATGCCCAAAAAGCCAAAGGCTAACTCATCAATTGAAATATCTAAAATTTCAGGCATCTATCTCAAAATGAGATTCTCTTTGCTCAAAAAGTGCAAATGATATGTTGAATATGGAGCCAAATGAAAAGCTTCAAAGAATTGTTATCAAGTGCTTGTGGGAGGTCATATATGCATGTTTCTATAATTGAGATAGGTCACATTATCTAGTGCTAGTTGTGTATGCCTTGATTGAATTGATCATTGAAGCTTCACATTAGACTAAGGACTATCTCATTTTTGATATCCACACACAACACACAAGTCTATGTTCAATGAATGCCATATTCATTTGTGTGATTGTACTTGATTAAATGTGTTTTCACAAGCTCAATCTTTGTTGATCAAACACAAAAAGATTTTTGAGTGTTTTAGTTTGTTTTTGGAAAGTGTTTTTGTTTTTACAAAAAATGTCAAAAATTTCAAAAACAGTGTTGCCCTGTTTTGGCGACTCAGTCGCGGGTAGGTCTAGTCGCATGCTCCAGTCGCATGCTCCAGTCGCAAAGCACTCTCCTAGATTCTTGCGGGTCACTGGCGGGTCAGCTTCCCAGTCGTGAAAAAGACTTAGAAAATTTTTCAAAATTTGTGTTTTTGCATATATCGCGGCTCAGTGTGGTGACTTGTTCGTGGGTGGAAGGTCCAGTCGCAAGGGGTACATAGAGATTTTCACGGCTCAACTCGCGACTCCCTCGCGGGGAGATTTTCCAGTCACGAAAAACACTTAGATAAATTGTCAAATTTCTTACCTTCACAATGTTTCACGGCTTACCCTGGCGACTAACTGGCGACTTGATCAAGTCGCGAAAAACGCGTGTTTTGCGTTTTAAAGAAAGTTTTTAAAATGGTTTTTTAGTTTTTTCCTTCATCTTCTTCCCAAAATCTCTCTCTCAACACTCCGTATCTTTTTGTAAAAGCGTTCAAATTCTGCATCATGTCTTCATCAAACACCAAGAAAAAGGTATGGGTTTTCTTGTCTTCACTTCATTCATCATGATTTCACTGTTGTTCTCCTGAATCTGGGTGTTGTGTTGTTAGTTTGTGTTTTTGAGGGGCTCGAACATGGGTTTGCCTATATTGTTGAGTTTGAGAGTGTGTTGTTATTTGCTCTTGCTGCAATGGTGTGTTTAGGGTTATTAGTTTACATCAGCTTGTTTATCTTTAGTCTGAGCTTTGATTTTTGTCAATTTGTGTTTGGGCATATGGATGTGGGATTTTCTGCAATTTTTATTGTGGTTCTAAGTTTGTCTGTTTGGTTGTGCTTTTGGTGTTTTTTTTTTGTTAGTTTTGATTTTTAAATCACCATATCTTGGAGGTGTTGCTGCATGGTTTTCTCCTTTTTGCACTGCTCATACCCAATGGGTCATGACTCATTGTCATTTGTTCAAATCTATCTGAATTTTTCTGCATACATACAGTTTAAACTTGGTTAACTTGTTTTATCCAATGTTTGGTTATCAACTATGCTTATTCTGTGTTTTGTCTGGTCACTCTGTTTCTCACTGTGTAACTAACTTGTTACTAATATGTGTGCATTTCTCCATTCTGTGCTATGTCTTGTTGTGGCCTTTTTTGCTTGTCTACAGATGACTGCATCTCCAACAAAGAAGAAGACTGTTGCTAAGAAAACTGACAAAAAAATGAAAATGGACCCTAACCTATTTAGGTCAATCCAACACTTTGAGAGATATAGGGATTCTTTCTCAAGAGGAACCATCATTCAGGAGAGATTTTTAGATTTCAGGGAATTGAAGGACACCTTCATTCCAAGTTGTTTTGAGGGTAGAGGTTGGGAAAAATTGCTGAGTGACTTTCCCCCTGTTTGTGAACCTCTAATCAGAGAATTCTATGCAAATGTTGTGATAAGGGAGGATGAGTTGAGTTGTTGGGTGATGAAAGTTCAATATGTGTATAAAACACCCTTGAACGTTTAGACCCTCAATTACAAAGTTACCAATTCAAGCTTTATATCAAACAATTAATGTGCGGTACATGATAACAAGCTTATAACAGAATTGATAAACAATCTAAGCCAAATATAAATACATCCACAGCAGTAAATATAAGGTAAAGATAAAGGAAGGGAAGATGCAAACACACGGACAACACACGATGTATTATCGAAGAGGAAATTGAAGTCCTCAGCGTAAAACCTTTCCGCTGCCCTCCAAGTGGTCAATAATACACTAGAAAATGTAGTTGGGATACATGAACAGCAATAGACCCTCCAAGCCTAATCTACCCAGGTACCTAAGCCCTTCAAACTTCTTGCTCCAATGAGGTTGCACCAAACCTTTTTCTTTTCTAGCTTACCGGATTCCGCTACTAGACCATAGCATCAACCAATATATATTGGTTCCTTCCAAACTGCTTCCGTTAGCACCAAATGAACCATTTCGCAGACGTGGGTGTGGTGAGAAAAGAATTTGGTCAATGACCTCTCAAGGATGTGACAATGGAGATGAAGAGAGTAGAGGAATTTGTATAGTCTCTAAGGTAAAGATTGGGGATGAGGAAATCTTGTTTTTCTCCAGGGTTTCTCTCACAAAATTCTCTTTAGGGTTTTTCTCACAAAGTTCTCTCTGGAAACTCTCTCAATTTAGTGGGTATAAGGGTCTATATATAGTGGTGTGTGTTTGGAATACGAAGAGACAGTTTTTGCCAAACAGGGCGGGTTGGCGGCTTGACCTCGCGGCTTGTCCAAGCCGCAAGTTCAAGTCACGACGTAACGGCTTGGCCAGCCTGGGACTTTTGTTCTGTAGTGCGACAGCTGGCGCGACCCTTCAGCTCCCCTGTGTGCATCTCACGTGCCAGCATTTGGCGGCTTGCCAGTCGCGAGTCAGCCGCAAGTCCTAGCCACGAAACTCTGCCTTCTTGCACATATTTGAGCTTTTCTTCACATCTTCTCACACACTCCCCTTACAATGATCCTACCTAAATACAGGGTTACTAAGTGCTTAAATTAAAAGCAAATTGGCACGGAATAAAGCCAACAAGATGGTTGATAAATTTCAACCTTACAGGTGAGAAGAAAGGAGTTTACCTTAGATGCTCATGATATTGATAAGGTTCTAGGGCTGGAGGGTTTAGAAGATTATGAATTCACTAACTACAAGGACAGAATGCTTTCTCTAGAAACTGTCCAGAAAAGGATTGGTGGGGTTATAGAAAAGAGATGTCTGAACACTTCTGAGTTTCCCAAAGACATGAGGTGTTTAACCACAATAATGATGTACAACCTGTACCCTATAAGGAAGTTGACTACACTGACAAATGCCAGAGCTATCTTTCTTATGGAACTTAAGGAGAAAACCTTTATTGACATCAGTTCCCATATTTTTGATACCATAATGGATGAAACTAAAACCACCTCCAGGCCCAAGCTGGTATTTCCAAGTCTTCTTATGAGGATTTTCAAAGAAAAGGGTGTTGCAATCCCACAAGATATCAGTCCCATGCCTCCTCTATCAGCCATCAACAAATTTACTCTCACAAGGATACAGAGTCGGCTTCCAGGTGAAGAAGAGGAGGGTGTCCAAGAAGAAGGTGATCCTATGGAGACTGAAGCAGAGGGTGCAGGACCATCTTCCACACCAAGAGTGAGAGTCAAGAGGAGCAGAGCCTCTACCTCATTTGCTGCACCTCCGGATGCATTTCAGATCATCCTGGAAAGGCTTGATACACTCAGGGAAGTTCAGAATCAACACACTGAAAGGATGACAGCTATGCAGGACCAGCTTGATGTACTCTCTGCCAAGTTTGACAGCATTCACACCAACCAGGAGCACTGACCCTTTGGCCATTCCGGTCAAAAAGGGGGAGATTTTTGGCAGCTCTTGAGGGGGAGTGCCTGTTTTGAGGGGGAGTCTCATTATTATATGTTGTTTTGTTTATAATTTTGATACTATGCTTGGATAACTACTGTTGTTATAGGTTTGATACACTGTGGTTTAAGCTTGGTTTAAACTCATATCTCTTGAGTGTTTTTAACACTTTGGTTTATACTTAAATATTGATGATGTTATTCAGTTTATTCAGCATATGTTCAGGTTTATCTGTTTGTACCCATGTTGCTTATGTAAGCTTTAAGGGTTTGATTATGCACTCTTGTAGGCCTTTGTGGTTTGTGCCATGCTTTATGCAGCCTTTGTGCGTTGTTAAATCAGTACTTCTAACCTAATGCTATGCATTCCTTTTTAAGTACTGTCACTCTTATGCCCGTGTAGGATTTTTCCTAGATGCACATACTTATTGTATTGTGCATTGGTTGAGTGTTGGTCATTCAAATATTTGCCTTGTGTTTGTCAACTTAAACGTCCGGATGTTCATTCCAAGCGTGAATGAGCATTGTGATCACTTGGTTATAGTGATTGCATGTTTTGGTCTTGCCATGGTTTATTGCTTTACTCCATTGTGCTTGATCACATTATGCTTACTCCATTTGCATTACAAGTTTTCTGCATACAATGAACTTATTGTGTTGTTGTGTTTCAGGAGTTACTTGTTCTTACGGTTCTAAAACTTCACAGATTCTAGAGTTAGGTGTGAGTGAGTTTTCCAACTGTTCCCAACTCACGCGTTAAGTTTAGAGTTTGTTTTAGGGTTTTGTCACGGAATAGCCAAAGGGGGAGATTGTAAGGTTGAAAATTTTCAACCATCTTGTTGGCTTTATTCCGTGCTAATTTGATTGTAATTTAGTATTTAATAACCATGTATTTAGGTGGAATCATTATAAGGGTAGTGTGTGAGAAGATGTAAAGAAAAACTCAAATATGTGCAAGAAGGCAAAGTTTCGCGGCTAAGACTCGCGACTAACTCGTGGCTTGCAAGCTGCCAAATGCTGGCACGTGAGATGCACACAGGGAAGCTGAAGGGTCGCGCCAGTTGTCACACTACAAGACAAAAGTTCCAGGCTGGCTAGGCCGTTATGTCTCGACTTGAACTCGCGACTTGGACAAGCAGCGAGGTTAAGCTGCCAATCAGCCCTGTTTGGCAAAAACTGACTCTTTATATTCCAAACACGCACCACTATATATAGACCCTTATACCCACTAAATTGAGAGAGCTTCTAGAGAAAATTTTGTGAGAGAAACCCTAGAGAAAAACAAGATTGCCTCATCCTCAATTTTTATCTTAGAGACTCTACAAATTCCTCTACTCTCTTTCTCTCCATTGTTACATTCTTGAGAGACCTTTAGCCAACTCCTTATCTCACCACGCCCACGTCTGTGAGAAGGTTTATTTGGTACTGTTGGGAAGCAGTTTGGAAGAAACCAATATACATTGGTTGATGCTATGGTATAATAGCGAAATCCGGGAAGTTAAAGAAGAAATAGGTTCGATATAACCTCGTTGGAGTAAGAAGCTTGAAGGGCTTAAGTACTTGGGCAGATTAGGCTTGGAGGGTCTTCTGCTATTCATGTATCCTAACTACATTTTTTAGTGGATTATTTATCGCTTGGAGGGCGGTAGAGAGGTTTTATGCCGAGGACTTCGGTTTCCTCTTCGATAACACATCATGTGTTGTCCATGTGTTTGCATCTTCCTTCCCTTTATGTTTGCCTTATATTTACTGTTATGGATGTGTTTATATTTGGCTTAGATTAGTTATCAATTCTGTGATTGGTTTATATTCATATTCCGCACATTAATTGTTTGATTATACGCTTGAATTGATATTTTATAATTTGGGGTCTAAACGTTCAAGGATGTTTAATACTTCAATAGATGTCAATTGGTATTAATTTTCACTAAGTTTGTGGTTCGAGGAGCTTGACATAACTTAGTTTCTGTTTAATACTTCAATAGATACCAACTGGTATTAATTTTCACTAAGTTTGTGGTCCGAGGAACCTGATATAACTTAGTTTCTGTTTAATACTTCAATAGATGCCAAATGGTATTAATTCTCACTAAGTTTATGGTCCGAGGAGCCTGACATAACTTAGTTTCTGTTTAATACTTCAATAGATGCCAAATGGTATTAATTTTCACTAAGTTTGTGGTCCGAGGAACCTGACATAACTTAGTTTCTGTTTAATACTTCAATAGATGCCAAATGGTATTAATTTTCACTAAGTTTGTGGTCCGAGGAACCTGACATAACTTAGTTTCTGTTTAATACTTCAATAGACTGGGAAACAAAAGATACACAATCGAAATGAATTGAAAAAGGAAGTAAGACAGAACTATTCTTATTAATAGTAGTACCTCTTTAGGTTGCTTACATTCCAAGGATGGATTATAGTTTTTTCATCTAGATCTTCCAAGTAATAAGCACCTATTCTTGCCACCGATGTGATACGATATGGTCCTTCCCAATTCGGTCCTAGCTTTCCCCAGGTTAGGTTCTTGGTAGTTCCCACGAATTTTCTCAATACCAAATCTCCTAGGGCTAACGGTCTCAGTTTCACATTTGCATCATAACCTTGCTTGAGCTTGCGTTGGTAATAGGCCATTTGGACCATTGCATTCTCTCGTCGTTAGGAATGGCAACGGGTCGGGTTCGGGCCGGGTTTTTTCATACCCGGACCCGACCCGCGGGCAAAACCCGTTTAGGGTACCGGGTTTTTTTCCGGGGCCTGGACCCGCCCCAGCCGGGCCTCGTTTAGGAATTGGGCCCAAATGGGCCCAACCGAAAAAAAAATAAAATAAAATAAAATAAAATAATAAAATAAAATAAAATAATAAAATAAAATTTTAAGCCCAAATTTTAATTCAAGCCCAAATTTAAGCTCAAATTTTGCCCAGATTCAAGCCTAGATTTTGCCTACATTAAGCCTGCATATTCAAGCCTAAATAATTAACATGGCCCAAATGCCAAATCAGTCCAAATCATAGGCTAAGGCTACTAATCATAAATCAATAAATCACTTGTTAATTATAAATCTATAAATCAATAAATCATAACTAATATCATAATCATAATTCAATAAATTATAACTAAGATTTTAAATCAATAAATTACCTAGCTAAGATAACCATTTAATCATTAATCAACAAAATCTTAACTAAAATCACCATCTAAACATAAAAATAAAATAAATCCAACAAGTCTAAAAAATAAGTATCAAAAGTCCAACGAGTCCAAGAAATTAAAAAGTTACGAAATAAATCCCACAAGTTTAGAATAATTACAAACCAACAAATTAAGGAAACAAGTCTAAGAAAATAAAAAAGTTACTAAATTAATACAAAATGTTTAATCTTCATCAATTGTGATACAACTCCCATCAATTGTGGCACAACTCCTATCATCTTCATTTGGCTCCCCATCACCAAGAATGGATTGAAATGTACTATCTCCAGATATAGTTGAAGAACCTACAACAACAATGAATTAAAAAATGGAATAAACTTCATCAAATTGTAACTAGCAAATATAAAAACACAATTTTGATTTTATAAATAGAAATTAGACAATTGCTAACCGTTGATTTCACTCCATAACCAATTCTGAGCACACATCATTGCCTCTATAGTCTTGGGGTGTAGCATACTACGGTGTGGACTTAAAAGTCTCTCACTAGTGCTAAAGGCAGCTTCTGAAGCAACAGTTGTGACGGGAATGGCTAAAATATCTCTTGCAATCCTTTGTAAAGTAGGATACTTGAGACCATTATTTTTCCACCATGCCAAAATATCAAAGTCTTCACTCCTCTTCAACACTCCCTCATCAATGAAATGATCAAATTCCATTCTACCACTCCCATGTTTCTTTGAACTACTTGAGCTATTGTTCACAAACCCATCAAACCTTGACATTGACCCAATCAACCTAAATTTTATTTGTGCCACTTGATTTGAAGTATTTGCAGGGATATGAGAACTTCCTTCATTACCTACAGGAGACTCATCCACATCTCCATACTCATCAAGCAAATCATAACAAAGATTCTTAATTTTTTCAATCTCCAAATCAGAATTATCACCATAAATGTTAAGATAATAAAACTCCAATAACTTCATCTTATATCTTGGATCTAAGATAGCAGCAACAGCCATAACAACACTAACATTAGCCCAATAAAAATTAAATTTAGCAAGCATGCTTTCTGCCATCGTACTTATCATCTCACTTGAAGACAAACTCCATTCATTCAATGCAATTTTCAACTCACACACCAAAGCAAAATACATATTAGTTGTGGGGTACTTACGACCAGAAAAAAACTCAGTCACACTATGAAACAACTCTAACCTCCCACAAATATCTTTGGCTACCTCCCAATCATGATCATATGGCAAACATTTCACGTTTAGCCAAACGCGAGAAAACATCTTTATAAATCAATGCAGTAGAAAGCATTAAGTAAGTTGAATTCCAACGAGTTTTACAATCTAAGACTAACTCTTTGGTGCATTGAACACGCAATTGACGTGCATTTTCTTCAAATTTTTGCCTCCTTTTTGGTGATCCAGTCCAATAAATCACACTATCACGAATCCTTTCAATACCATCACCAATAAGAGACAACCTATCTTGAACAATCAAATTCAAAATATGTGCAGCACACCTCATATGCAACATAGACCCACCCAACATAAGAGAACTAGTATCAAGCTTATTCAAGAGAAGTCTTATCATGGCATCATTAGTACTACAATTATCTACGGTTATTGTGGACAACTTCCTATCAATGTTCCACTCTAAAAAACAATCAACAAGGACTTCAGCAAAGACATCTTTCGTGTGTGGAGAAGGAACATAAACAAACCTAGAAAAATAATAGGAATAATTATAACATAACTAAATAAACATTCAATTTAACATAACTCAATAAACATTCTAAATGTAAAGTCTTTAACATTCAATTTATAGATAAAAAAATTACCTTAAAACCCGGCTTTGCAATGTCCAAGTATGGTCAATAAAATGTGCGGTAATGACCATAAACCCTCTCTTTTTGTTACTTGAAGTCCACATATCAGTTGTAATTGCCATCCTACTTCCATTCTTGTCCGTGATCTTCAAAGCTTTCTCCCTCTCATTATCATAGATTTTAAGAATATCACTCTTCAAAGTATTTCTTGTGACAAGTTTAAACATAGGTTGAAGATCAGTCACAAATTCCCTAAACTCAATGTGATCAACCATTGAAAGGGGATATTCATGTAGGATGACCATACGAGCAAGCTTATTCCTCACTCTGGCTTGATCAAATTGGTAATTATTTAAACTTGTAGTTCCATCCACCTTATTTTGTTGTTTAATTAAAACTTGTTGTCGTATATCTTTATACTTCATCCGTGGACATCTTGCTAAATGATTACGCAAATGGGTTGTACCTTGGCTAGAATCACCCAAGTAAAGTTTGCCACAATGATAGCATTGGGCTTTAACTTTTCCTTCAACTTTCTTCATTGTAAAATGAGCCCAAACATCTGAGGTAGTCTTTCTTTTTTTACTTGTATCCAAGTCCTCATTTGTAGGATCTTGCTCTCCCTCTTCCTCTGTCCTTGGACTCCCTTGACTCCTTTCTTGTTCCTCTACCTCTAAGTCTACCGTCGGGGAATTCGGACTCCTAATTGGTTCAGAAGTTTGGGAGTTAGAATCAAAACAAATTATCAAAAATTTATTATTACACATACTCATTGATTAATAGGCACAAATTCATAATTACACGAATTCACAAATTAAACATGATTAACAACAAATTCAAACACTTACTCATTGTTTGATGGGCATAAAGGTGATGGTGATCCTGAGGGTGAGCTGCCAGGCGACAATGGCGAAGGTGATCGTGAAAATGGTGAAGGAGACCGTATAGTTGGCAAGGGACAACGTCCGGTTCTTAAGGGAGAGCCGCTTGGCGAGGAAGAACCAGATTTGTTTGTGTCTATGTTTGTGTCTTCCATCTCCGTCTTAGGCTCTGCATTTCCAACAAACACAAAAATTAAGTAAATCTTTCAGACACATGAATAAACAAGGGCTCATGGGTCTTTCAAAGACAAGGTTGCATCAACCAATACAACACAAACAAACATGATTTCACATTGTGCAACCAATTGAATTCCCAGACATGTAAACCACATCTTTTTTCTTCACATGATTTCCCGTGATCCATACACCAAACAAACAAAACCCCAAATGAGGAAAAAAGAAAACATATTTCAAAAAGAAAAAAGAACGGTCAACTATGCAAAATAAGACCTAATATTCCACTTTTTTTTTTTCCTCATCATATATTTTCCTTGCTTTTCTCAGCTACCAAATAATCAGCAATCACAAACGAGTTAAGCAAAACAAAACATTGATAAGGATAATTCAAAATGGAAACAAATTCTAATCTCATGTACATTCGAGACCCAACATAATACAGAATTCCAAATGGCATCAATACAAGGCAGAAAGCCCCAAAATTTATTATAACTTGTTTCGATTTCTCTTCCCTCATTTTCTCATCAACCAAACACATATAAAACAATATGAAATTGAAACCAATGTAAAACTATAACAACTATCTAAGACTAACAAATTATAAAATAACTGGTATTCCATTGAGAACATATAGATAAAAATTGTACCTTGAATAATTTCCTAAATTAAACATCTTCTATACATTTCGAAAATCAAAACCAAAATCACAATAAGAACAAGATCCAAGTACCTACAATTACAACACTGTGCAATCTATAATTTGAAATGCACTCAGTAAGTTTCTCTTTCAATTTGAAGCTAAGTATTCAAAAATACAAATATAACCTCCACACTTTCTGAGCAACCAAACAAAGAAAAAAGCTGACACAGACAAAACTTGCAACAGACGAATGAAACAAAGATTGAGCAAATTTTTCATCGAGATTGTAAAGTAAGTACCGGAGATAGAATCTGGGGAGTGAGAGTTGTGGGAATCGCAGAAGGGCTTTGGTTGGCGGTTGACGAGCGTGAAGAAGATGTTGCAACCCACGGCGACAGAGGAAGCGATGGCGAGCACCGGAGGCGTGACTGAGCTGAAATGAGGGAGCGTCGAAGCGTCGGAGTAAGGCGAGAGAGGTCGGAGTAAGGCGAGAGAGGCGAGGGAGGTGAGGGACGGAGTGAGGCGAGGGAGGCGAGGGAGGTGAGGGACGGACTGAGCTGACCGGCGAGGGAGGTGAGGGATGGATTGAGGCGAGGGAGGCGAGGGAGGTGAAGGACGGACTGAGCTGACCGGCGAGGGAGGCAAGGGAAGCAAGGGACGGACGGAGGCTGAAATGAGGGAGGGAGGCGAGGGAGGCTGAACTCAGTGAACTGAAGAAAAGAAATGAGGGACTTAGGGTTACATTAGGTTTATATATATATGAGGGTATTTTCGTAATTTAGGTTTTCGGGTTTTTAAACGGGTCAGGTCTCGGGTTTTTTTGATAAAACCCGGACTCGACCCGGACCCGCTACGGGTTTTTTTTTTAAAAACCCATACCTGACCCTATTCCTAATCGGACCGGGTAAAATCCGGCCCATTAGGGTCGGGCCGGGCCGGGTACCCGCGGGTTGGGCAAAAATTGCCATCCCTACTCGTCGTTCATCTATTAAATCTAGACTCTTTTTTAACAGTTCATCATTACCGTCCGAGGTGAATGTGCTTGTTCTCAGCGTGGGAAAACCCGTTTATAAAGGAATTACAGCCTCAGCCCCATACGTCATTGAAAATGGAGTCTCTCCTGTTGATCGTCGAGGCATTATTCGATACATCCAAAGGACATGTGGTAGTTCTTCCACCTATTTTCCTTTTGCATCATCTAACCTCTTTTTAAGTCCACTCACTATCACCTTGTTGACAGCCTCGGCCTGCCCATTTCCCTGTGGATAGGCCGGAGTGGAATATCAATTCTTTATCCCCAAATCGAAACAGTACTTACTAAAAGCCTTGCTATCAAATTGAAGGCCATTGTCCAAGATAAGAGTTTGAGGGACCCCAAATCGAGTAACAATATTCTTCCAGATAAACCTCTTGACATCCACATCTCTGATATTAGCCAAAGGCTTAGCTTCAACCCATTTGGTGAAGTAGTCCGTGCCAACCAGCAGGTACTTTTTATTTCCTAATACTTTAGGGAAAGGACTCATAATGTCCAAACCCCATTGAGCAAAAGGCCAAGGACTAGAAAGAGGATTAAGAACTCCCCCAGGCTGATGGATGTTTGGTACGAACCTCTGACACTGATCACATCTTTTGACATACTCCTGTACTTCCTTTTGCATGCTCGGCCACCAGTACCCCTGAGTAACTGCTCGATGAGATAAAGACCTTCCTCCTGTATGACTTCTACAAATCCCTTCATGTAGTTCTTCTAGAAGTGATACTGACGCTTCGGGATGTACACAAAGTAGATATGACCCAGAAAAAGAACGTTTGTACAACTTTTTGTCCTCAGATAGCCAAAATCGAAGAGCTTTTCTTTGTATTTTTTCAGCTTCTGATTTATCTTCAGGCAGTATATCCTTTTCAATGAATAACATTATAGGATCCATCTAGCTAGGCGTCAACTTGATTTGGTGAACTTGAAGCAAGTCCCTTGTTATTGGAGTAGGTGTGTTTAAGTCTTCAACTAGTATCACTCGGAGTAAATCTTGTGCCGATGAGGTGGCAAGGGTGGCCAAGGAGTCTACATGGGTATTTCCACTTCTAGGGACATGGGATAAGTCAAAAAATTCGAAATTTATTTGCAAACACCTAACTTGGCCCAAGTACTCCTGCATTCTTATGTCCCTAGCTTCCACTTCCCCTTTCACCTGACCCACAATCAGTTTTGAATCCGAGAACATCTCCACTGTTTTTTCACCCAATTTCTGGACCATCACCATTCCCATTAATAAAGCTTCATATTCTGCCTCGTTGTTGGTAGCCGAGAATCTCAACCTTAAAGACTTCTCTATGGCGACCCCTTTAGGAGATTCCAGAACCAAACCTACTCCTGACCCTCGCTGGTTTGTCGCTCCGTCCACGTACACCTTCCAAGGTAAAGGTTGTTGTACGGAGATTAGGCCAACCGATTTTTCATCCATGCCATATTGATTTGCTTCTATTTCTTCAGGACCTTCAGCGAATTCAGCCACTAGGTCGGCGAGAATCTAACCCTTCACAGAGGTACGAGGCATATACATGATATCAAAAGCTCCTAGAATTGTGCCCCACTTGGCAATCCTGCCGGTGTAATCCGCACTCCGAAGTCCTGATTTGAGCAGATACTGAGTCAAAACGACCACGGTGTGTGCCTGAAAATAATGGGGAAGCTTCCTCGTAGCGTGCACCACCGCCAAAATAGCTTTTTCCAACGGTAAATATCGCACTTCGGCCTCATGAAGCGATTTGCTCACGTAATAAACTGGCCGTTGTATACCACCTCTACTCGTATCAGGACAAAACTTATCGCATAAGTGGCTATCATCAAATAGGCAAAAAGGACTTCATCCACCTCAAGGCTAGACATAATAGGTGACCGAGATAGATACTCTTTAAGCTGTTTAAATGCCACGACACATTCCTCAATCCATTCAAATCTGTTAGGTCACAATCTGAATGACCCCTTGTGATAAATCCTAATTAATTAATTAATTAGCTAATTTGTTAATTAATCAATTAAGCATGCAATATCGTGGAAGCACAAACAAATCACCAAATACTAAATATGCAGCGGAAAATAAATAACACGGTGATTTGTTTACAAATGGGGAAAACCTTAACGGCAAAAACCCCACCGGGTGATTTTCAGGTCACCACTCCCGAAACTCCACTATTATCAAATCAAGTGGTTACAAGAAAGGAATCCCAAGTACCTTACCAACCTACAGTTGAACCCTTACCCCAATACCCAACTGGACTTGATCTGTAGTGACAATTTCCACCTTTGATGCATGGCTCCCAAGTACGTGACTAACCAATGCACGGATCCCAGTACGC
The DNA here is from genome assembly GCA_019022515.1 of Quercus aquifolioides. Classification (NCBI taxonomy): domain Eukaryota; kingdom Viridiplantae; phylum Streptophyta; class Magnoliopsida; order Fagales; family Fagaceae; genus Quercus; species Quercus aquifolioides. The sequence goes on along the minus strand of CM032335.1, from coordinate 807,092 downwards.
GACTTCAGAACACCAACTTGAGGAAGAATGGTTGGCTGCAAAGTTCTTCAGTTCATCCACGTGATGAATAGCAGGAAGATGCTTGGTTACAAAACCCTATGGTGCAAAGACACAGCAACTTCTTGATGAAGGATGAACTAGGTCAAGAACTTCGTCTGTTGAGCACAATTTGCATAAACAGAGATTGCTCAATGATAATGCAACTTGTGTCACCCAAAATGGCTCTTAAAATAATCCTTTTATATGTTTAGGGTTAGAAGAAAAGAAGTCCCAAAAACATATTCACGGATCCCAATAAAATCAGATTTGGAATTCTGACTTTTTAAATCTCGACAGATAGCAGGTGTCGAGGTAGCTATCGAGAGGTGTCGAGCTTTAAAAACTTTGCACTTCAGCTTGCTTTTTCTTGGACAGACTTGATGACTTCAACACTTGACCTTGAAACATTGTTTCTTGAAGTATTAAAAACACCTAGATCTACCCAATTACAAGCAGAGTGCGTTTTGTCAAAGGATTAGCCAATTAACATAACTAAGTGACATATGTTCTTAAACAAGTTAAAACATATATGTCCTAACAATCTCCCCCTTTGGCAATCCGTGACAAAACCACAACAAACAAATGAGCATATGAGAGGAGTCATAAATCACTCAACTCATATTCACTTGTTGAATACAATAAAATCTATCCTAACACAAACTCTTGAAAAACTTTGCAAGAAGAGAGCTTATGATAAGTAGACTTTGACAACCTGTATTTCTGAAACACTTTAAACAAAACTCATCAAGGCATCTTGTGTGAAACAGAAATAATAGATTGCATACAAGTAAAGAACATGTGTATAAAGATAGAAAAGAAACAACACATGAAGAGAGAGGTGAAAGAAACATACATCAACATATATAAGAGAGAAGATAAATACAATGTATGTATGAATGGTCAAAGGACCTCATATACAAGAACAATGCATCTATAAAGAATAGAAAAGAAAAGATACATCAAACCTTACTACATCCCTCAAAAGTATCAACACTCCCCCTAACAAAAATGTCCTATACTAACTCTCCCCCTAAGATGACTACTCTCATAGCCCAAAACTACTCCCCCTTTTTGTCACGAGTGACAAAGGGTAGAGTGTCATGTAGACATCTCATCGGCAGAGCTAGCATCTCCATCATCATCATCATCATCATCATCCTCATCCTCAGAATCTGAAGCTACTGGAGTAGGTGGTGAAGGAGTAGCCTTTGGAGCAAAACCACCCATGGTCGCCTGCCGTCGTGCAATACGACCAACATGAACATTCACCTGATACAACTCAGCAGAGAGTGTATTAAGACGAGTGTCCATGCGCTGCAGCTGCGCCATGATATCACCAAGGGATACATCGCTCGAAGAGGAAGAAGGAGCAGATGTAGATGGAGCTGATCTGGATGGTGCTGAACGGGAGGGAGGAGTGGCACCTGGCTGTCTCGACCTGAACTGTGCCTCACTACGTTTTACAGTAGCGGCATCTATGGCAGATATGTGTGTGAAATGGTCGGACACTGGAAAGGGAACGGAAAAATGGCGTAGAATCCGCGTGATAGCAGAAGGAAAGATGAGCTTATCACGGGACGCCGAATCAAGATAAACATCTATGATAGACCGGATGAAGTGAGAAGGGAAGTCTATGGTAAGATGCTCAAGTAGAGAGAGCAAAAATTGAGCACGAGGCTCTGTGATAGAGTTATAGTGAGAAAGAGGATGGAGAACAAAAGTCATCACCATGTTCATGAATCTAGGACCTTTAGTAAAAGGCCTACATGATGTGAACTGATGCTCACCCCAATCAGCAGGACGCTGACAAAAGGCAGAGATGAGCTCTTCTTTGGACACAGTCCTCAGACGCTCACAAGAGGGGTAATCTGGAAACTCTATCCTAGGTACCCTAAGCACATCCGCAACAAGTTGCGGTGTGACAGGAATGCGCATACCTCGAATGCGAGTGGAAAAATGAGGTACTGAAAGATCAATCTCGTGGATGTTGGAGTAGAACTCCTGTATCAGCACGAGAGGGCAAGTGATCGGGATGTCACACAGTGACCCCCATCCCCTACTGTGAATGACAGAGGGAAGGTCAGTGTCGGCGAAGTCCGCCAAAATGACTTGGCGTTCCGAATGAACACCTCGTCTAGAGAAGTTCTCAGTAATGCCTTTTGGGCATCTCCATCACGGAACCGAATGTTAAAAGGAGCAGAATCAGAAGATGAAGATGCTCTAGAACGCAGAGGGTTCCGAGCAGGAGTAGATTTACGTTTGGGTGCCATAGACACTACTAACGTAAAAGAATGAGAAAGAGATAGAGAGGGAAACAAGCAGAAAAGTCCCAAATCAGTTCAAATATGACAGATAAATGAACAAAGAGTACGTATGCATGGGAATGCATGAACATGTGACATGCAAAACAGAAATATCATCATGGGCTCAGCCCAATCCATTCCTAACAGCATATAAACAAAGTACTCATATCTAAATGCATGAAAATATCATTATAATGCACATGAAATGCAATGTATGACATTTTGAAATCATTTAAGTCCAAACCCAACCCACAATTTCAATAAAAACTCAACAAATTTGAAAAACCCCAAATTTTTATGAAAAATCCCAAAAACTAGGTTTTCAAAACATGAAATGCATGAAAAAGGAAGAGAACAGAGATCTTACCAAGTGATTGAAGCAAGGAATGAGCAAGATCCAAGAGGGTTGGAGGATTTGAGTGAAAGGAGAGTGAAAGGTAGATGAACAGACACGGAGAGATCGAGAGAGATCGAGTGAAATGAGTTCAGAATCGCGATCTGCATTTAAATAGGCACCTCAGTAAATCTCGACAGCTGAGGTGTCGAGAGGTATCGAGGAATCTGTCGAGTAAGGTATCGAGGAAAAAAGCCTTCGACAGATGCAGGTATCGAGAGGTATCGAGATGCAAGGAGAGATTCAGATACAAGTGAATCTCGATCGATCCAACAGGTGTCGAGAATCTATCGAGAGGACAGAGACTTTCTCGATCGATCCACCAAGTGTCGAGGGAAGTGTCGAGATTGCGATAAGAAAAGCTTGAGAATCTCGACAGATGACCAGGTGTCGAGAAGGTGTCGAGGAGGTGTGGAGCCTTCAGTGAAAAGCAGTTTTCCGAGAAGAGAAAAACACATACATGAATGCAATTCAACTAACACCTCATCCATAGATCCAAACAACATGTTAAGCTCACAAAATCATCTCTCAAAAGAAGTTAAAGGCACATGGATCCTCAGAAACACACACACACACACTAAACAAGTCTAACCAATTTTATATTTCAAAAACAAGTCAAGACAGTTTAGTGAGCATACATTAGCATATGTAAACACTTGTGATGGCCAAATCACATTGTACCTGCACGTGTATCAAGAGTAGCAAAGAATATTGCGTGTTGTGTGTGAAAAACATCGCAAGATTGCATATGTGTATACGTGTTATGATGATCTGAGATATGAGAAAATAACTTTAACTCACACACAATCATAACTGTTTGATGGGGACTATCACCTTCGAGGTACATCCTATAACTCCCACATCTCCTAGAAAACACGCTTGCAATCATATTTAAAGCATCTTTAATCTTTTTGCTTTATATTTTATTTGCATATGTTTCTTTTAAGCATATCATGCATGGGCATACAAAGAGAGAAAAGAAATACCCAAGATGTTAAGCATTTGACATCGCATTTTTGCTATGCCGAAGCATACGAATGTCTTTGACACTGCACTTTTGCTATGCCGAAGCATACAGGTGTCTATGACACTGCACTTTTGCTATGCCGAAGCATACAGGTGTCATACTATGATTGGCGGGTAACGGTGGTGAGATGATTATTTATGCCTTTCTCTTAGGATTTTCTAGTCCTACCCGTCAAAAAGAGTGATATGAGTGTTAAGTTTAAGAGATAACTTAATCTTACTCATCACAAACAAGAGCCACAAAGCTCACTTGCTTAGTTGTGCATAGAGATGCTCATCTAAGCTACAATAGATACAAAGTTTAGAAACTTTGTTTCAATGGCCATCCAAGGTACACAAATACCAAAGTACACATAACACACACTGTTTTTGTATTTTTCTGATTTTTCAATTTTTTTTTTTTTTATTTTTATATTAAAAACAAAATGAACAAAATTGAAAATAAATAAACAAAAACATGTTAAGCAAAGCAAAGCAAAAACAAGACTGACTCAGCAGAAAAGTAAAACACACAAGCAATGCAACAAACAGAAAAACAAGAAGGGAAAAGAAAGTGATAAAATCACTTAGAATCCTTTTTCTTCCACGCCTTGGAAGAACCTTTCCTTTGATTGAATCCTTGAACAGGTGGTGAGGGGGAAGAATTTAAACCGTTCAAGTTCGAAAGGAACATGAGGGCTTTCAGAAGATCTCCAAAAGGAGCAAGAGAGGATTGAAGCTGAGATTGGCTTCCAGATGCTATCATGCCATTGTTCTGTTGAGTGGCTAGCCACTTATAGCAATTTGGTCGAGTGTGACCGGCAGCTCCACAATAACGACAGAGATGCTGCTTCTTTTGTTTGGGCTTTTGAGAGTTAGCCTTCTTAGCCCTAGGGTTCTTAGCATCTTTCTTATCTTGCTTAGGGGGTGCTCCTAAGATAGATTTATTCTTGTCTAAGTTCTCACTAGCTAATTCAGTTTTAACATCAATATTCTTAATTTCAGTGTTATTAGCAGGAGGAACAAAAACAGTATTGCTAGTAGAAGCAGTATTAGAGAAAGAAATACCATGCCCCAAACCAGTTCGATCCGAAGCAGGTTTTTGATTGCTAAGCATCTCATCAAGCTTTGCACTTGAGGTCCTCTCCAGTTGAGCTCTGACTTGAAATAGCTCTGCTTCAAGCTTCTTGGTCTTCTCAGCCAAAAAGTTGTTCTCAAATCTCAGTGCTCCAATAGTTTGATTCGCCTCATCAAACTTTGTGGACAGCTCTTCACGATCGAGTTCCACTTCACTGAGCTTCTTGGTGGCCAGCCTATATAATTTTTCATGTTTTTCAGAGAGCTTGTAAAGCTTCTCATAGGCTGAATGGATATCATCTTGATCATCCATCTTCTCAAATTTGGGCTCCACCAGTTCTTCTTCTTCATCCACTTCTTCAAAAATCCCTTCAGTAGGATTGATTGTAGCAGTGAAGGCATTTAGGATTCCGTCATCCTCATTGTCGGAATCATCTTCAGGCTCAGTGTCACTTAGGGTTACAGCAAGGGCCTTGCTTTTCCCAATGCTCTTCAGATATGTAGGACACTCATGTTTCATGTGTCCGAACCCATGACAACCAAAGCACTTTGGTCCTGCGGGAACAGTATATTGACCGCCCTCCTTAGCATCCTTCTTCCCTTCTGCCTGCGGTCCTTGTCGAAGCTCCTTCCATTGGCATTCTTCATGAACTTTTTGAACTGCCGAGTAATGTAGGACTTCATCTTAGAATCTTCATCATCGGAAGACTCATCTGTATCACTGCTCTTCGCCTTCAAGGCCATGCTTTTGCCTTTATTGGACTTGCCAATCCTGGATAACCCTATCTCATAGGTCTGCAAGTTTCCAACCAGCTCAGTCAAAGGAATCTTGTCTATATCCTTTGATTCCTCAATTGCCGTAATCTTGGCATGAAATCTCTCAGGTAGAGATCTGAGCACCTTCCTTACAATCTTGGGTTCAGGGATGGTTTCCCCAAGATTGAAGGCTGAGTTCACTATGTCCTTGAGCTTGGCATAGAACTCATCAAACGACTCATCCTCCTCCATCTTTATTTCTTCAAAGCTTGTAGTGAGCCTTTGAAGCTTTGAGTCTTTGACAGCCTTTGTGCCATCATAGGTTGTCTGGAGGATGGTCCAAGCCTCCTTAGCAGTTTCAGTTGAGGATATCTTCTTGAACTCCTCATTGGTGACTGCGCTAAAAAGGGCATTCAGCGCTCTGCTGTTGAAGTTGGCCGCCTTGATCTTAGCATCATCCCACTCGGCCGGTTGTTCTGTTGGCTTAGTCCAGCCAATCTCTACAGCTTGCCACACTTTTTCATCTAAAGACTGCAAGAAAGCTCTCATGCGTACTTTCCAGTATGCATAGTTAGTGCCATCAAATAAAGGAGGTATAATTAAGGATTGTCCTCTATCCATGACAAACAGGGGTCAATGGATCAACACAGCAAAGATTAAATCCTAATCAGAGTGTGCCTGCTCTGATACCACTTGTTAGGTCACAATCTGAATGACCCCTTGTGATAAATCCTAATTAATTAATTAATTACCCAATTTGTTAATTAATCAATTAAGCATGCAATATCGTGGAAGCACAAACAAATCACCAAATACTAAAGATGCAGCGGAAAATAAATAACACGGTGATTTGTTTACGAATAGGGAAAACCTTAACGGCAAAAACCCCACCGGGTGATTTTCAAGTCACCACTCCCGAAACTCCACTATTATCAAATCAAGCGGTTACAAGAAAGGAATCCCAAGTACCTTACCAACCTACAATTGAACCCTTACCCCAATACCCAATTGGACTTGACCTGTAGTGACAATTTCCACCTTTGATGCACGGCTCCCAAGTACGTGACTAACCAATGCGCGAATCCCAGTACGCGACTTCAGAACACCAACTTGAGGAAGAATGGTTGGCTGCAAAGTTCTTCAGTTCATCCACGTGATGAATAGCAGAAAGATGCTTGGTTACAAAACCCTATGGTGCAAAGACACAGCAACTTCTTGATGAAGGATGAACTAGGTCAAGAACTTCGTCTGTTGAGCACAATTTGCATAAACAGAGATTGCTCAATGATAATACAACTTGTGTCACCCAAAACGGCTCTTAAAATAATCCTTTTATATGTTTAGGGTTAGAAGAAAAGAAGTCCCAAAAACATATTCACGGATCCCAAGAAAATCAGATTTGGAATTCTGACTTTTTAAATCTCGACAGATAGCAGGTGTCGAGGTAGCTATCGAGAGGTGTCGAGCTTTAAAAACTTTGCACTTCAGCTTGCTTTTTCTTGGACAGACTTGATGACTTCAACACTTGACCTTGAAACATTGTTTCTTGAAGTATTAAAAACACCTAGAACTACCCAATTACAAGCAGAGTGCGTTTTGTCAAAGGATTAGCCAATTTACATAACAAAGTGACATATGTTCTTAAACAAGTTAAAACATATATGTCCTAACAAAATCCTTTCCATTTATGCAGCAAAAGGAAAAAAGGTCTGCACCTATCTGCTGACCTAGCAATAAATCTATTCAAAGCAGCGATCATCCCAGTCAATTTCTGGACCTCTTTGGGATTCCGAGGTGGTTGCAAGTTATTTATGGCTTTAATCTGATCGGGGTTTACCTCAATTCCTCGGTGAGTTACCATGTAACCCAAAAACTTTCCTGAGCTTACCCCGAAGGAGCACTTGGATGCGTTCAGTCGCAATTTATGCTTCCTTAAAATCTCAAAAATACTTATGAAGTCTGTCACATGCTCGGACACTACCTTACTCTTCACAACCATATCATCAATATAGAACCCGATGCTCTTGCCCAACTGTGCCTTAAACATTTTCGTCATCATCCTTTGATAAGTAGACCCCGCATTCTTCAAGCCAAAGGGCATTACCTTGTAATAATAGTTTCCAACGGGAGTGAGAAAAGCTATCTTTTCCTGATCGTTCGAGGCCAGTGGGATCTGATGATAGCCCTGAAAGGCATCTAGAAAGCTCATCCGAGGGTGACCTACTGTTGCATCCACTAGTTGATCTATACGAGGCATGGGGAAAGGGTCCTTTGGGCAAGCCTTATTAAGGTCTGTGAAATCTACACATACGCGCTACTTTCCATTTTTCTTCTTCACTACGACTGTATTGGCTAACCATTGGGGATAGAACACCTCCTTGATAGCCCCTGCCTGTTTGAGCTTTGTCACCACATCTTTGATAACTTCAGCATGTACTTTGGATGGACGCCGAGGTGGCTATTTCTTCGGAGTAGCAGAGGGATTAACATTCAAGTGATGGCAAATGAAGTCCGAATCTACCCCTGGGGCTTCATAAGCGTTCCACGCAAATACATCAACATTTCTTTTAAGGAATTCAACCAATTGCTCCTTTTCCAACAAAGGCAATTGAGCCCTGATCTGAAAGAACCTCTCTGAATCATCCTCGACACTCACCTTTTTCAGATCTTCACATTTCGCTTCGTCGATAGGTTTGTCGTAGAGGGGCGCCGAGGTCTTTGATTGCTATGAACCATTCTCGGCAATGGCCGAAGTTTCCGTCTCAGGCCGATGTTGAATGGCTATTATCAAGCACTGCCTGGCCATGGCCTGGTTTCCTAATATTTCTAACACCTGGCCCCTCGATGGATATTTCACCTTTTGATGGAGAGTAGAAGGGACAGCTCCCAAGGTATACAGCCAGAGCCTACCTAAAATAGCCGTATATAGAGAGAAAGCATCTACCACAATGAAGTCCACCTCTACTACATCTAAGCCAGTCTGCACAGGTAGTCTAATCATACCCATCGAAGTAACCAATTTACCTTCAAAACTCACCAAAGGGGAGCTATAGGCTGTCAAATCCTGGGGTTTCAAATTCAGCCCCCTATACAGATCAGGGTACATAACCTCGGCTGCGCTTCCCTCATCAACCATCACTCTTCTCAGATCATGCCCCCCAATTCTAAGTGTAACTACCAAAGCATCATCGTGTGGCTGTATGGTTCCCCTCTTGTCTTCATCTGAAAAACCCAACACTAGCGAGGTGTCTATCTTGACCCTCTTCGACACTAAATTGTTGCCCTCATCTAGGCAATGAGATAAAGACATTACCCTGGAGGGACAAGATCCTGTTCTACCCGGGGCAGCAAATATGACATTTATCGTGCCTAAGGAGGGTCTTGAAGGAACCTCTCCCCTAAATGTCGAACCTGCCTGGCCTCCTTAACCACTAGAATGATGCAAAAGGTTAGTCAATCTCCCTTCTCAAACCAACTAATCCAAATGATCCCACAAATTTCTGCAATCCTCAGTAGTATGTCCATGACCCTGATGATATTGGCAATAGAGGCTCTGATTACGTTTCATAGGATCCCCTGCCATCTTGTTAGGCCATTTGAAGAACGGCTCATTTTTTATCTTCTCCAGAACCTGTTGCACTGGTTCTCGGAACACAGCACCAACCACCTGGGAATTGGTAGATCCTGACTGCCCCCCAAAATCCTTCCGAGGTCGATTGGTATTGTATCGGTCTGACCTGAAGTCCTTCCTCTCCTGAGGGATTACTTTGGCCTCTTCTTTACCCTGTATTTGGTCTTCCTCTACCCTTCTATACTTATCTATCCGATCCATAAGTTGATGCACACTGGTAACAGGTTTACCGGTCAAAGATTTTCTCAGATCATGCTCAACTGGAAGGCCAACTTTAAAAGTCCTAATAGCCACGTCCTCATAGTCTCCATCTATTTCGTTAAACATTTTCCAATATCTATCAGAATAAGCTTTTAGGGTCTCTCCTTCCCGCATGAACATAGATAACAAAGACCCCAAGGGCTGAGGAACCCTGCTGCAAGTGATAAAATGGGCACCAAAGGCCCGGGCGAGATTCCTAAACGAATCAATGGAGTTCGCTCTTAGACCGTTGAACCATCTCATCGCCACCGGGCCTAGGCTAGATGGGAAAACCTTGCACATCAAAGCCTCGTCCTTAGCATGAACAGCCATTCTCTGACTGAAGTGGCTAACATGCTCCACTGGATCTGTTCGACCATTGTAAATGGTGAATGTGGGTTGATGGAACCGCCGAGGAAGATTTGCATCCTCAATATTTCGCGTAAAGGGGGATTTAGAAACCTGGCTCTATGCCTTATTCAGTGCATCATTCCCCAGACTTCTGCGAGGCGGGCTCTTATATTTGTGTTTATGATGATACTCCTCATCATAGGAGAAAGATTCACTGGGTGGAGTCCTGGATCTCGGTCTATAACTGGCATCATCTGACTCTTCAGAGGATGGATTGGAGCTAGTAGACAAACGACTTCTCCGCTCATGTCGTAATTCTCTTTTCAACCTGTCAATCTCACGTTGCATGTCTTTATCATTCTTTACATGGGAAATACGACTTTTTTCTCGAGACTGACTTCTACCTGTGTGGGTTGTTCTCACACTTCCTTCACGATCCCTTCTTTGCTCAAAATTTACCAACAGGTTGTCGTGTTGGGACTCCCTGGATTCTGCTTGGTACGGATTAACATCCCCCTGATGTTGACCCGCTGCTGCCTGTTGTAATGTTCCTTCTGCCATCCCACACGTTGTACTTGTCTTTCCTTTCGAATAGATCAAGTTCTTCCCATAGACAGCGCCAATTGTAAGGACTCAATTTGGATTGGACCCAAAATAGGCAAGGGTTTTTAGACCAACAAGCCCAAACAATCAATTTTTAGAGAGTGGGTGAAAGACCTAGTTCTATTCTAGAGAAAAGATCATGATAATTAACGTTCAAAACTAACCAAACGATAAAAACTATCCTCGGCTAGGTTTCAAGAGTATTTTAGGGTTCTCTCATACTGATCAACAGAGTGCCAAAAGTCCTCCCCCCTTTTCCTCTTTTTTCATGTTATATATCACCTTCTTCACATCATTTTCACCATACACGTGTAGGTTAGATTCTAGGAACTCCCTCTTGTCCCATCTAACACCTCCCAGAATCTTCAACTAGCAGCCATAAGGCTGCTTGACTACTGTTCAGGTATTACCTCCACATTAATATAGCCAGAGAATTAGCTGGAAAGCATTTAATGTGGAGGTAGCAATTTTTGAAGATATTTGTTACCTCCCTTATCCCTTATCCGTTTCTCAGTTACAATACAACCTTGCGGAATATCCAGGGTAACAAGATAGTTGCATCGACCCTAGGCCATCATTCTGAGGTGAACTTTATCCTTTGACGCATTTTGGACTATCGTATACAATCTCCACTTCCTTTTCTTATATTATTCACACCATGTCCTCATTTAGCCATCCTCGAATGGATTACTGTCCTCGGACTGGGCCATTGGGCTTATGGCCCACTTCTTACAATCTTACCAATACCTTTGTAAATAGTTGGCCCCACATTAATTATGAATGAAAAAAGAATAAGAAAGAGGTGATGAGAGTGACTTCTCTATTTGGGCGTGACCGTAAGTAATACTCTCACTTACTCAGACCGGTCTTGCAAGAGGAACCCATAGATAAATCATAAGTAAAATTCAGCCGAGACGCTTGACCTCGACTAAGAAAAATCAAAGTCTATACGAGGGATTCAGATCCTCTAGATTTCTTAGGGTACTCTACCAAATAGATTTCCTTAAATTTTAACCATTCTTTAATGATTTAATGGTCAAGATTCTGCCATATCAGCATTCCACTAACAATAATCTTAATTGTTTTGTTTGCAACATTATTTTATTATTTTAAGAATATTGTTAGTGGAATGCTGACATGGCAGAATCTTGACCATTAAATCATTAAAAAGCAGTTAAAATTTAAAAAAATCTACTGATAAAGTACCCTAAAAAATTTAGAGCATCTGAATCCCTATACGAAATATTAAATGGTGTGATGGCTAAAGCTTTAAAAATTCAACCACTTTTTGCCTGGGTTTCTTGACCAAAGGCCATATTTAGACGGAGATTGATTTGTGAGTGGTTCACATTGCTACTCTGATGAAAATGATAGCTCTTGCCAGGAGACTGGATGGCCCACTTGACCCAACATTAGCCATATTGACTCAGGTCAAGGGAGCACCTATGTCACTATGTCAGGAAAATTCATTGGCCATATTGACTCTAGTCAAGGGTGTACCTATGTCAGGAAAATTTATTGGGTATTTTATTAATCGCCAAGTATTGACAAACCACACCTTATTCTTCAGTCAGATATTCTATCCTGACTTTAGTTTTGGGTAACCAAAGCCTGGGTAAAAATATTTTATAATTCATGAATGGGAAAAACACTAAAAAATTCTATGTTAAATGTACCAATGAAAACTCAACCAGTATCCATTCAATATTCACAAAATAAATAAATAAAATAAAAAAGACAAATTAATTGATTTTTCGATACATTCAAAACAATTGTTTATCAAAATGGAATTTGATTTTCTTTTATATTTCTGATAGGCCACAAACTGAATGACCCATTGTGATTAAACCAATTAATTAATTAGCCAAGTTATTAATTAATCAATTTAACATGCAAACGCGTGGTAGCACAAACAAATCACCAAATAACTAAATATGCAGCGGAAATTAAATAACACGGTGATTTGTTTACAAATGGGGAAAACCTGGCGGCAAAAACCCCACCGGGTGATTTTCAGGTCACCACTCCCGAAACTCCACTATTATCACAACAAGCGGTTACAAGTAAAGGAATCCCAAGTACCTTACCAACCTACAGTTGAACCCTTACCCCAATACCCAATTGGACTTGTTCTGTAGTGACAGTTCCCCCTTTTGATACACGGCTCTCAAGTACGTGACTAACCAATTTGATGCGCGGATCCCAATATGCGGCTTACTCCTTTGCACGAATCCCAGTACGTGACTAACTCCACAACAACCCTTTAATTGTTGTAGTTGATTTGCAGCAGCTTCACATAGAAACACCAATAAGATCTTCAATGTTGGTGTAAGAGACTTTGCTTGGTTACAGAACCCAAAGGCGTACAAGAAACGCAGCAAGAACTCTTTCTTCTGTAGGAGGAGGCTAGGGTTTCAAAAAGAAAACCTTATGAAACTCTCTAGGGTTAGGTTTTTCTTTTTCCACCTCCTTTAAATAGGAATTTAATGGGCTCCCCTATTCCAAATAGGTTTACACAAACCTTGAGCTTTCCTAGTCTAATAAGGATTATACAAACCCATAAACAAATAGCTTTTTAGAATAAAAAGTTGCTGGCTATAATCTAAAAACTCGTAAGCTCGATCGATCGACCAGCTGTCGAGATTTAATGAACCTCTACAGATCGAGCTTCTATCGAAAAGGTATCGAGACCTACAAATTTGCACTTTTCTTGAGCAGTTTTTGAGTATTCTTCATGTCTTCAATTTAACCACTTGTAATGATCATCTTGAACCTACTTAGATTTACCCAAACACAAGTAAAATACGTTTTGTCAAAGGATATGCCAATTATATAAAAATATGTCCCCAACAATTTCAAATATAATCTATAATTAATTATGTACTAAAATTTCACAATAATTTCTTTTTTTATATACAAAACTAAATCATTCTTTAAAAAATCATATTCTTTTTTATTGCCAATTATTGCTTTGACAATATTTATGATTGAAAATGATCATCTTATAGTTGCAATAAAAAAGAGTAAGTATAAATACACTCTCTTTGTAAACAAGTTGAAAGATTGTTCATTTTTTAGTTTTACTTACCAGCATTTGACACAATTCAAAAAGATATAATGATAAATTAAAAAAAAAAATTTAAAAAGACTATCTTAGAATAGAAATAAAAGAATAATCTTTAATTTCTTGAAGGCTTGTAGCCCCTTTTTCGGTTTGCTCTTAATTTATTGCTGATTTTTTTTTAATTTAAAATTTTTACTGCATAAAACAATATATATATATTCTTAACATATATATATATATATATATATATATATGCCAATTTTCATGTCAATCAGATATTATTTACCAGTCAATCCATAAACTCATATTTCATGCATTATTTTAAATTACAAAAACTTGTATTTAAACAATTGATTGACGATATGACTATAGATTTTTGATCACCTTGAAATTGTATAAGCATAGAGGCGAAGATAACGTTATTCAATAGCGGATTTGTCAAAATTCACTTACAATTAAAAATTATTGAGTAATATAATATTACTTAAAACTACATTAGGTGTAACTTGAACCTAACTCTCTCTCTATCTCTCTCTCTCTAAGATTTTATGATATTTATTTCAAAGAGGGGTCACAAGTTTATAAGATAGCTCGCTTTGTTTTTGTTTTTGTTTTTTTTTTTTAATCCTCTTTGACCTATTTAATAGGTCACTTCATCCCAACCTGAGTTTGTCAGGTGATTACAAATTAAAACGAGTACTTATTTAAATTGGCATGTAATACGACTTATAAGACTTTCCTCCAAATTAGTTAGGATGAAAAATATATCATTTAATTTTGTGATTTTTATCTTATAAGCCACTAACATGTCACATTTCACTGACAAATGGGGAAGATGTTTTTCCTCAAATGGCCAAAAATTTTCTACGATATCATTGCCCTGCACAGTAATGCCTAGCCTCCATTGAACTACCCATGACGTTTTTCTTGTGATTTTAGGTTCAAGATTTGCTCAATCTTTTATTTGAATATTGAAACTTCAAATTTTAAACCCTTATAAAGGGGACATTCTGGCCTTTTGCCCCTCTTGGGCAAAATAATTGGCCTTATGCCCTTGTTTTGAAACTATATAGGGGCGTGCCCCTGTTTTAATACTCGATCTCCCTATAGGCGAGTTACTTAAAATACTCGATCATTCCAGGGTCGAGTTATGTGCAGGTTCCTGCCACCCTGGTCGTCCAGCGTGGATTTTGGGTAATAAAATATTCCCGCGTAACTGTTTAGAACTCGACATTTTGCAAATCGAGTTACTGGTGGGATTTCAAATCACTTGTTAGTATTACTCGACTTCACAATAATCGAGTTGTATCTGGTACGTTCTGACCCGATATCAAATCACCTATTTTGCATGTGAAGCTTAACTCGATTAGTTGGAAATCGAGTTATTAATGTTACTCGACTCTACTATTATCGAGTTTTTTCCATAAATCAACTTCTCATGCAGTTCTCCTCATCATTTTCAGATTAGCTCCTCCTCATTTTCTGAATTTTCTGCCAGAAGTTGATATTATCTCTCTGTCATCTCAGGTGAGAAACTCATTTTCTTCTTCGAAATACATAGAGAATTTTATGGAGTAAGTAAAAGTAGTTGTAGATAATAGATATTAGGTTCTATTACTTGTGCTTTGGTATGTTCTTGAATGAGTGTTATGTGAGTAGATTAGGGTTATATTAATTGTTTGGTATTGTTTGGTGCTACAAGAAATGTACAATAATATATAGAAACAGTGATGAGTGTTATGTGTGTACATTGGGTTATATTGGGTCTTTATCTGGTGTAAATTTCATTGACAAAAAATGAAATTCTTTATATTTGCTTAAACTAATGAATAGTTAATCTCTAGATTTGCAAAAGTTGAATGTACATACTCATCATTGGTCGAGACATTAACAACAATATTTTGTATTGCACACAACGTGTAAACATTAACAACAACGTCTAATATTTATGGTCAAATTTGAGTGTTAGTATTTCATTTTTAGCATGTAATAGTACACAAATTTATGAATGTCTTTGTCGTGTACCATCTTATGCAACATTACATTATTTACCAATAGTTGATGCACACTGTTAACTTGATCATTTGATGTTATTATATTCAACGTCAATGTCTGGTTCTGGCAACCCACAACTCTATAGGTCTCACGATGTGTTCACTGCTATGGGTCATTGCTGGGTATTGGAAGATGAGTTCAGCTATCCAATCAACCCGAATCTGCGAAATAGTGCTTACGTTCACAATACCATGAGACAGGAGTGGACTTGGTTATTTCGTGAACAACAAATGTTTTATGATGAGTTGGTTGGTTTTAAGTTGCCAGTGCCTCGGCGACTCGCATCGCAAATGCCCAGAGACACAATCGACGAACTTCGTAAAGCATTGAACCGCATAAAAGAAGAAAATAATTGAATGAAGATACGTCTTAATCGATATCGGACCCAAGTTGAGATTCGAGAGTCAGTGGAGGGAGGGTGGTACGAGCACGCACAATTCATGCAATCACTTCTTGCTGATCCCATTTATCAATCAGACGTGGAGATGTCAGATGAAGAGTAATTGTGTTGTCGTATAATTAGACTTTGTTGGAGAACTATTTTGCTTTAACTATGTTTTAAATGTATGTGTGTCACTGTTGTTGTATTTGTACTATGTAAACCTTATTATTGATTGTAAGGAGTACGCACGTTATTCGTAATACAGATTATTCCCACACAACGCATAAAAGTTAAATATTCCCACACATAATGTTTTTCATTAAGCACCAATAATATAACACAGAAAACTTAAAATAATTTACACGAGGTCACCAATATGCAGGCATTGCATATTAAACACTAACGCTACTAACATTATTAACTTAACCCTAGACATAACACACATACCACATAGGCATTCACTCTGACAGGTAGTCCTCGTAGTTGAGGACATTGTTACGTTCCGCCGGAGTGAGTTGCCTGTTCGTTGCAGCGGCCAGCTCTTCTGCTAGTTGTAGCATGTGATACCTTGACCTACGCAGTATCATCAGATTGTTCTCTTTTTTTATTTTTGTCACTGCACGCTCATATTGGTGCATGTTTTGCCGTGGCAATGTGACCGAGATACGATCGACAAGAGGCGCTCCGAGTCGCACGAGATCATCGTGCAGAGCGTTGGACTCGTTCACGCGAAAGTCCCACTCCCGCCGCAATCTGGCATAGTATTCCCTCTCGTCGGAATCTCTCTCCCTCCTATAGTTATCTGGAAAACGAGGTAGCATCCAATTACGCATTGACATTGGAAAATGTGACTTCTGATTGATATGTGTAGATGTTTTGCAAGGGTAGATGTAAATGGGACTTTATATAGGAGCTTTGCAAGGGCAAGTATTCACGTGGATGTGACTATATGTAAGGGTAAGTATTCACGTGAATAAAGATGATATGACTCGACAGTGTATTGTTCAGTGAGGTGTTGAGGAGCACATGCAGATCTGCGAACTGCAGAACTGCGAAGTTGACAGTAGCACCTGTTGGTGCATGTGGCTGGTGATATGTACTGCAAAGGAGGTTGTGTATTTATTCACATGAAGACTATTCAGCATTCCTATGCTTCATCTGACATGACTTGACGAGACAGTGCCGACCTGTGTTAAATGTATCATAAACTTTTTCAGGGATCCTTGAAAATGGTGCATTGCAAAAGGATGCATATCTGTGTATTGATGTGTGTGTAGGTGATATGACTAGACAAGGTTCACGCGAAGACTATTTAGCATTCTTGTGCTTCATCTAACATGATTTGATGAGACAGTGCTGAGCTGTGTTAAATGTATCATAAACTTTTTCAGGGATCCTTGAAAACGGTGCATTGCAAAAGGATGCATATCTGTGTATTGATGTGCGTGTAGGTGATATGACTGGATAGGGTTCATGCGAAGACTATTCAGCATTCATGTGCTTCATCTGACATGATTTGACGAGACAGTGTTGAGCTGTGTTAAACGTATCATAAACTTTTCAGGGATGCTCTACATCCTTGAAAACGGTGCATTGCAAAAGGATGCATATCTGTGTATTGATGTGCGTGTGGATGATATCACTCGACAGGGTTTAACAGTGCGAAGCACTTGAGCAGCACATGCCAGTCACTGCAAACATTAGTGTAGCAATGGGGGATAGGTCACCCCCAAAATCGATGCATAAACTTTTCAAGGATGCTCTATGTTTTCAAGTCAGTGTGGATGGGTACTTGTGGTCAGGGTTCAATAGTGCTGAGCTATCCACCGTAGCTACACTCATTGCTCCCTATGGTGGTATTTGGCAAGTGGGATTGAAGAAAGCTAATAAGAACATTTGGCTTTGTAATGGATGGCAGGATTTCGTTGAATACCATTCTATCTGTTATGGTTATTTTTTAGTCTTCAGATATCCACTAAGATTCAATATCCACCCAGCAAGAACTGTAAATTGGAAGATCATAAGGTAGAAATAATAAACTTAGATGAAGATGAAACAAACATATCCCTCAGATGATTTGCCCATAAAACATGAAGTCGGAGAAAAGTTTGTTACGAAAAATTTTTATTGTACATAAAGACGAAGAGAGAATGAGTGGTTAGTTTGGTTTGGATGAGTCTGTATGTAATGTATTAGTATAAAGTAGTAGCAGGGTGTAATGTAATGTATTTGTATAAAGTAGTAGCAGGGAAAAAATAAGCAAGTGATTTAATATACACTTAGCCAATCCATTGAAAACATTGCAACATACTGACATAACAATGTAATACATTACCAGTTTCATGTCACGCATGGTGGAAGGGAGTATTATTTTGAACAAATGTGAGTGTCTACATTGGTCAATGATGGTCCCAGTTGGGCCCCAATCTACTCCGACGAGTCCTTGCTTTAGGAGCCATATGGTTTTTCTGTGAAAGAGTGGTTGGTTTGTGTGGTTTGGATGAGTATGTATGTATTGAATCTATGATCTGGCTTTATTCATATTAAATTTTCATATTTACCAAGAACGGCAGGGAAAAAAATGAGAAACTGGTTTCATATAAAATTAGCCAAAACTAATGAACAGTTAATCTTTAGATTTGGTAAAGTTGAACGTACATAGTCATCATTTGTCAGACATTAACAACAACATTTTGTCTTGCACAAAAGGTGTAGACATTAACAACAACGTCTAATGTTTGTAGGTAGAAATTTTTGGAAATCATCGTTGCTTGAATCTGAGAAGTCTGAAATATCACTTTCATCATCTAACGCAGTAATTTCATTAATAGACTTCATGGCTCGCTCTTGTGCCTTCCCCTTTAGATGCTTCCTAGCTTTTTGGATTGCGTGAAAACGGTCTAGTCGCCTTTGCATTTGATTGTTCTCTTATTCAAGTCGAGCAAGTATGTTGGCATGTTCATCTCGAGGTAACTCGGCTGAGCGTGCCTTAGGAACTCGTAACCCGTGCAATCGACAATACACTTCCAACTCACACCTCTTTTCGTATAGGGTTGACCATGGTTGTTCTGATACGGTGAACTCTATTGCGGTGGTATCTGTACTTAGTTTTGTAGGTTTGCCGACCATGATGTGCCCGACGCTTCCAAGACTCTCGTACGTGTATATTGGCATATTAACAAAATCTCTCTTCTTTCCAACCCATTTCCCTTCATAGTGGTCTGTGTATGTGTGTAGTTGTTGATTTGCTGGAACTTGTGATGATCCACATGTTGAAGTAGATCCAAACTTGTTTCGCATTTTACGATTTGACGTTAAGTCACTGCGACTCATAGCTTAGTCAATCTACAAAGTTAGTGGGGTAGAAAGAAGATATGAATTCCCTGTCCATTTATAACCTCATTTCATGGTCCAAGCATTACAATTTTAGTTATTAGGGCTTGTCATGTCAATACAGGCTGGAAAAACACTATATCAACATTGAAATGTTAATAAGGTTATGTGTCTAGATTCATGTGGGGACCACACCAATTTAAATATGAAATATAAAATTTTTGGA